>OMLP01013455.1:32075-45959 GCA_900302685.1 Spondyliosoma cantharus
AGCACAAATCTTTTGGAGATAAATGTTCACAGTCACTGTACTGTTTTTTTAATTTTTTTTTATTCAAGTACAAGTCAGTGTATTCTCCTCACCGCCTACTAGCCACCCGACTCACTCTTAGAAAAAGCAAACACACACAAAGCACATCTAATTCTCTGAGAAAACAATCAAGATTTTTTTTAGCTAAAATATTAAACTTAATGCCAGGAGAAAAGAAATTCCATAAGCCGTCCATCATCAAATGTTAGACATGATGCTACATGCAGGATGGACAACAACTTTCTTACCTGTCTGTGGTGTGAGACACAGATCTTCTGTGCTTTCTACTTCCAGGATGCTGAAATTAGGGTCCCCTCCACATATTCTGAGGAAGCCAGAATAGAAACGGATGTGAACTTTACTGGTGGAATCAAATGACCAACTGCATATCCGTAGACTTCCCAATCAAACACTCATGTATGCTTGCCAAAGTGCACAACTGTATGCGGACACTCGTCAGTTTTGTCTTAAAGGAGCTCCGGCTGGGACAAATGTAATTTAGATAAGATATTAGTAAACAAAAATATCATAATGTGTGGGACGGTGACTATCATGTCACGTCACGAGAGCAGCAGCAACACTGAGATAGCTAGGCTAGCCAACTACAGCTAGGACTACAGTTGGTGTATTCGGCAGTGTTTTTTACTGAGGTATCTGCTGCAGCAGTAATAAAAAAAAAAAATACTCGGTGAAGCAGCAGTTAACGAGCAGCTCCGTTAGCTAGCACCAAGTTGCATTTGCTGCAGTCGCCCACAGGAAGATGTTGGGAATTCTGCAGCACGCGCTCTCGAGCTAAAAGCCGGTGACCAAGCGCGCGGGCCTCCAGTCATTCATTTTATTCTCTCGTAAATGTAAATCTTATCAATTGTGGCTACTTGTAAACACGTGAACTTGTAGATCCGTCTACCTTGAGAAATAACACCTTTATTCAGTAGTTATGTGTGCATTGGCTGCGTCCATGAGATGAGAGGATGAAATATGTATCGACTTTTCATTCCTATCCGAGTGTGGCAATGGTGCTAAAAGCTCGGAACATTGTTATTCATAAAATCCGCACGATTCAACGGTGAACGTTGACGCCTAACGCTGCCGGTTTGGCTGGTGTGGTTAGCTAGCTAACGTTAGCTTTTACAAAAACACTGCTTGGGTGGCACTTAAGGAAAGCTTGCTAACTAGCAAGGTACAAGAGTTAGTAGGGTGCGTTCATTTGATGCGCAGGCGCCCCATCCCACCCGCAGTTATGTAATGATCCAGCTTCAAAGAAGCCCGTTTATGCCCGACACATTTGATAAGTTTCTTCGCAATGAGACAAAAACATCTGAAAAGTCGCATTAAAACCCGCTTCTGCATGCACTACAGAGGGGGACAATCACTCGTGACGTCATTGCGTGGGGTCAAATCTGTTTCTACGAAAATAAACGAGTTTACATTTTTCAGTTTCGAGCACCAGCACAAATTACTTTTTATCGCATCATACAAAAGAACAAAAAACAAATGTTAGAAAGTTCCATATAAATTTTGCAATGATTATACGGGGGATTTAGGGGGACCCACACTGGTCCACGGCTGGCTCTTTAGAAGCGACGGCAAGGAAATGATGGTTCATTGATTAAATTATTCGTAAGGCGCAGTTTAAATAGGAATTTATTCGGCGTTCTGAGTTTCTGTTTCGGTGTCCTGTCTTGCTTCGACCTAGTGTCAACAAATTTCACCGTTGTTCGTTCAAAAATACAACCAAGTAAAATGCAGTCTGATTGTGTCCTTTCGGTAGTCTGAACCCCCCCTCAATTCCCCCATTACTTCCTCCTTGCCCCCCTCCCTCTCAAGGCCGCCATCTTAAGTTCCCACCTACCTGAAATTTCCGACCAATTTTCTTTTACTAAATTCTCGTTGAAGGAGTCGTCATCCGCGAAAAATCGCACTCAATCCGTAATGCCAGTAATCCAAACTGCCTCCCGGTACCCAACGAGGTACCACTAGGTCTGTGGGAAGAAGTTAAAATACGGACCGGGAGAGACTGGGTTTCGGCGCAGAATGTAGCGGTCGCGGGGAGGAGACTTTACGCAGCGAAATGGTGGAGGACCGCTGCTGCTGACAAAGTACAGAACACACGGAAATCTCGCGAGATGTCGTCAAGCGCGCCACTTTAAATGTTTATATTTCTGTAGTTCGCTTGATGAGATATTGCAATTGAATCGGTCTATTTTCTTCTTAACCGCACGTTTTTACAAAGCGCTATTTGAATATTATTAAATGATTTTTACACTCCACAGTAATAAGATTATAATACATATTTTTCTTTAGCCGATGTTTAGATAGAACAATAGTTTCATGTAACTTCGCTGGAATAGAGTAAAAAAAATAAATGACGACACTACGAGCAATGTCAGACATTTATTTATATATATCTTGAATAAATGTATGACCAAAGGGCCATCACATTTAGAGACTAGCTCAATATTAGTATTATGAAGCCTAGAGAAAGTAAGTGGAGTACTTCCCTGCTCATTTCCTTTAAATGCAGGATTATTATTATGACAGGTGCTTCAACATTTCATTTATTTAATAGAAAGGAATTCTAATATCAGTGGAAACTTGTCATAATTGTATGTGAGGAGGCGTTTCAGCTGAGATATTAAGTATAACATGTCGTATTTAAGTTCAAACAATTCGTTGATTTGATCAAAATGGCAAAAAACTCTCTGGTAAGAGTTTCTTAAATGTAAATATGTCATGTTTTGGTTTTTTTTATTTCCTCAAATACTAAAGTCAATATCTTCAGGATTTTTTTCTTTTCATCAGACAAAGGAACCAGACTTGTTTGGTCTATAAAAAAATGTAATGATGTTTTTAGTGATTTTATATAACAACCAGTTAATCAAGAAAGGAATCAGCAGACGTATCAGTAATGAAAATAATACTTGCATGCCTAATGTTAAAAGACTCGGAAACAAAAGACCCACACAACAGAGTAAACAACAATTCATTTAATAATTAATCTTTGTGGTCTCTAGGGGAGGGGTTTGAAAGGTATAAAATGGTCATATTAAAATAATCGACCCAGTCTTTTCCCTCTCAGGATACCCACTGTCTAGCTGTCTTTTGACACAAGTACATATATTTTTTTTTTTTCAGTTCGTCAGCAGATGTCCCACTTTTCCATGTATATAACTTATTCTTGTTGATGAAACAACTCGACAGTTCAATGTACAAGGCTCCCATAGTCCCGAATGGATATAACACACAACCAATGACACACAGGCAAACCTCCCTCTCAGCATAATGAAGTCATGGGCGAGATCCTTGAAGAGGCCAGAGGTTGCAATGGATACGGCTTAATGTTCACGAGCATTAAAAGTTCTGTGAAGCAAGCCTTTTGCTTTGTCTTTTGTATGATTTGAAACAGATTACTACCTGGGGAGAGAGTACTGGTTGATACCCGAAACAAAGACAAATAACATAACAGTGAATATATTTATTATTATAGAAGATAATTAATGTTAAGAATAATAATTACAAAGGCAATTTCTCTAGACTACTATAATCTGGTCCTGCACATATAGTCAAGAGGAGACTGGGAAAAAGTTACAGGAAGCTCTAAAACACTGTGTTCACTCACACAGTGTTGCACAGTTCATTTTTCGCCATTCATCCTTTGGAAAACAAAAATAAACAAGCCAAAAAAAAGGTTGAATCTCATTTTCAGTGGAGCTGAGGGTTTGGGTTTAGATTTTTGGGTAAAGCAGGAAACTTGAGGTGCGATGCTTAATGATCTACATCGAATGCTCTCATCAGTAACTTGTCTTTTTTACAGTGACAAAAAGATACAAAGACAGAACAGAAAGCACCACTTTACCACTGTATTTCTAAAGACCCTCATCCACAATACCTAATCAGGGTTGATTTATGGTGAGGAGGGCTTTATAATATCCCATAAGCTAACCAAGCTCGAGGATGAACCCTGGACATGTTTTCACAGTGTACATCCCTCTGGAAGTCATTTCCAATCCACCCGGAAAAGGCTTGCTCAAAAGCATGGATCAAAATTCACCTGACAAATGAAAAAAAGCTGTCCTCTGCCTCTTCATACAGCTTTCCAAATTGATTACTGTAATAATCAACAGCCAGTATAAAATAAAAAATACACCAAGGATGCACAGAAACCATGTACCTTTAAATTGCACTGATAGAACCATTGCGCATATTCCAAGTCTTGCATTTCCCTCACTACCATCACCTCCAGCCAGTCACTGTTACCCTTTTTGGGGGGACTAGAGCTGGTTTGGTTGTGTTAATGGAAGGACAGGGTTTAGCAGTCTGCAAGAGGAAAGGGGGGCAGGTTGAGAGCAGCACAGTGATCCTGACATTTCCCTTAATCTCCTCCAGTGTTGCCCCTGTACTATCTGGACTCTCCGTCTTTGTGGGCGCTGTACAGTGCCAGCTCACCTGGCCCTGCAAGTCTAGAACTGCGGGGAGGCGTGGACGACCGGCTGGTGATGGACGGAATGAGTGGAGGCGGTGCCCCCATTGCCAGAGCTCCCACCAAGCCTGCAGGGGTTTTTGCCAGGATGCCGTTGGGCACGTGGTGTGGGTTCAGTGGGCCTAGACGGGCAAAGAGGCCAGCATGGTTCTGGGAAGGAGAGGCTCCATGGGGGAGCGAGTGGGAGAGAAGGCCAGGGTGGAGCTGCTCCAAGTGAGCGGCAGTAGCAGCATGCGAGGGGCTTGAGAAATGAGAGCCAGGAGGGAGGTGTGGGTGCATCCCAAAATAGCGAGCCCGCTCAAAGTCTTCCCTCAGGATCTGGGCACGCTGCTCTTCGTCAATCAGTCCTCCTCCTGGGGGTCCAAGGTGAGGAGGTCGTTCAAAATGATGGGCCATTAGGCCGAACTCCTGGCGGACAGCAGAGGTGGAGGCAGCAGAGGTAGATGGGGGAGGGTGGTGAGGGCCCGCTGCTGCGGCTGCAGCTGCTACAGCTGCAACCCTCTCTGCCTCCAGAAGGCGCTGATGCTGGAGCAGTCGCGCCAGATGTGGATCGGATCGAAGCGCTAGATGAGGGTCCGCCCGAAGTGCCAAAGCCTCCCTGCGATGCTGATGTTGCTGATGAGCTGCAAGCTCCCTCCAGGGGTCCCACGTGAAACTGTGTGGACCCTGATGTGGCCCTTGTCCTGAACCATGGGCGAAACGTTCTCCTCCTGGACCCATTACCAACCCGGCACCTGCTGTGCTCCCCAGATACGCTTCAATGGCCCTGGAGCGGTCCAGCAGGGAAAGGTGTTGGTGAGGAGGAGGGTGATTGTGTTGTGTGTGTTGTGAGTGTTGCGAGTGTGGTGCGTGTTGTGCATGCTGTGCATGCTGTGCATGTTGTGCGTGTTGTGCATGTTGTGCGTGTTGTGCATGTTGTGCGTGTTGTGCGTGTTGCACATGTTGCGCATGTTGTGCATGTTGCATGAGGGGAACACCAGGAGTAGGAGTGAGTGATAAAGAGGAAGAAGAAGGTGTACCAGAGCTAGGGTGGTTTGGATGGCTGTTGGGGCGGTCGAAGCTGTGGCCGAGTGCTGGGGGAGGAGGCAGGGTGATGGGGATATGCTCCGGCTCCTCTTTTCGCTCCTCTTTGACTTTAACCGGCGGGAGAAGCAGGGGAGGTTTGGAGACGGGTGTTGTGGTCCGATCAGACTTCTTGGCCTGAGACAAAGAATTGGCAGAGGCAGAACCTGCCGAGGAAGAAGGGAGGCTGCCGTCTCTTTGGGAGTGTGACGGTTCGTTGTGGAGGCTGTGTGTTGTCGGGGCCATCGGGCGGGGGTAAAGGTCCAAGGGAGATGGGGCTGAGCGGCTGGAGGGCGGGGGAGTGGTGAGCGCAGAAGATGAAGAAGACCGTGGTCTGTCCCTGTCTGCTACTAAAGATGAAGAACCAAGCGGCAGCCCCCGTGAAGACACTGTTGGCAGTGGCCTCTTATCTCCATCTCTGTCTCGCTCACGGTCTCTGTCTCTATTTAGGCTGCGTGTCAGGTCCTCAATAGGCCCACTGCTGCCACCCAGGGAACTGCTGTGGCCGTTAATGTGGGAAACTGGGGTGCTACTGCGGGGCTTGAAGGAGGGGGCAACTGGAGACATTCTCACAGGTTGTCGGCCGTACAGCATATTGTCTCTGCAAAACAACAATGTGCACAACAGTTACATAATGGAAAAACAGTCATACCAGTCCTTACATGCATCCCTGTAATTACAGATTTTACTAGTACATTTTGAGACAGTTATTATACAATTACAGTATATTAAAGTGGTTACTGATTACAAACTAAGAACCCAAGCTATTTCTTTAAACTTAAAGCCAGTATTGAAACCATACCTGTCCTTTTCATCCTTGATGTGGGGGATGTCTCTCCGCTCGCCTTCCTTCCCTCTATCCCTCTCGTCCCGCTTGTCTGCCCCTTTCGCCCAGCTGGGGCCAGCAGGCAACCCAGACGGACCACCGTGCAGACGGTTCCATGGGTCGTGATGGTTGGGGTTGGGCATGCCTCCTACCACATTAGCTGGTGAATCTTTGGGGCCAAACACAGAGCTCGCTGGATCAAAAAGAAATGTTTTATTAGAACACAGCAAGGTGGGCAATGGATACATCAAAACTGCAGTTCCTACTATTTTGTTTTTTTAAAAAAGTATTATACAATATGTATTTTTTTTGTCTTTGCAATAATTGTTACATTTATTTTATCATTATATGCATGTAATTCTAATGAAATTCATTCACTGAAAAGGTGCAGATGGGATGGGACTCCGTTAGAGCAGAAACATAGGGGGGCATCTGTGTTTTAGTTTATCCAACTATATCTGTATCTTTATTGTTTGACTTTTAAATACCAATTCATAAAAGACCAATTTTCTTTCAGTTGGACACAACTGTTTAATCCGTGCTTTCCTGTTGGACTTTTATTTGGACTGATTTCAGCCTTCACATCTACCCAGGTTGATGCATCCAATTTTGTTCAAGCATATCAATGACAGGCAATCACAGCACGTTTCTGACAGTGATAACTGAGCTGTAGTTGTCAGAGAAAAAAAGCAACAGAAGAGGAAAGCAGAGTGATGACAAACAAATGCCTGATCTTGCTCAGAAGTGGAAGCCGAGCGGGGTATTTCATCTGCAAAACTTGTTTTAGAAAAACAAAAACTGTCAGGCAAAAGTTGCTTCACCAAGCGTTTGTTGTAATATTTATACTGCTTGAATTGTAAAAGTCAGAATAATTTGTATAATAAAAAAACCTGATGCATTTATGAACTTTTATCTGGAAATTGATGGTGATACAAGCAATGTAACAACGAAGGTATTGTTTTGATTATTGGCATCAAACTACAAATGCTGGAAACAGGATTTCTTCAAGAACTCAAAGAACACCAAGGCCCAGAACAGATCAAAGCTGCTCTGGTAGTAGAAAAGACAGGAAGAGGGAATCATCACAAGCTGTGTTAAAACCCCAACATGCATTTTATGACTGTAGACTTCATTAGAACCAGATCTCAGTTCCTCTCAAGATATCCACAATAGCCATTTTATTTTTACAGCTTTTTTACAGTTAATCAAAATTTCTGAGAAGACTGAAATGTCAGTTATTTTTGATTAAAAATAAAACTATGCTATTAGGAGTTTCGTTTAAGCCTAGTCATAGAAACTGTCACTATCCAACAATTATTCTTTCTTCTTGTTGCTTACAATGAATTATCGGTTCATAATGGTGTGAGAGGAAGAGAACCAGCGACAATCATTCATCTCTTTCATGAGAATAACAGGCTGGCATGGTGTATCAGTTTCTTTGGAGGCAGCCACATCCCCAGTTCCTGCTTTCAATACTGCTAACAGTTAGCTTTACAACCCCACACATTATATAGATATATTAGATATACATATTAAACATAACCTCCTATTCTTCCCAAGTGTTAATTTAACTTATTCAGTCGTCCACAATGACCACAGACTGATATCATTTAGCAAATTTAAATTGTAAGACTTCCGCAAACAAAGATGTCGTTGTTGTGGACGAGTCTGCGCTGCAAGAAACTAAAGTCTTGGTGCTTTCCACGTGCCAGGTCTGTTCTGAATAGACTTGATTGGTGTTGTCGGCCAGGATAGGTGTGACTCCAGGAGCCACAAGCTCATCATCGTTTTAAATTAGAGTACAGAGAAGAGCTCCACTCTCAGTAAATGCGTGTGCCAATTTGTGCGTTTTACATTACTCCCTACTGAGACAGATGTGTAACCAAAAACATTGCATATTTCATTTTGAATGATGAAAGGACAAATTGTTTTCCACCCACACATATTGTATCCCGTCTCAATCTTAGTCAACATTTCACAGGTTCAAAGTATTACACGCACAGTAAATATTATTTAACATGAGTATTACCGAGCCTCATTGCATCTACCCTAAGTTGTGACCTAAAAGACTGGTTTGGATTTTTCAAGTCTGTCTTGATGCAGTGATCATGTGCCACGCCTAAGCTCATTAATTAATTAGTTGCTAAAATTATTCCTCCTGTCCATACTTGCCACAATATCAGCTAAAGCCAATATAAGAACAGTCTGAGATGGCAAAAAAAAAGATTAAGACTCTTCCAAAGCTTTCTTCTTTGTATCAATTCCCTCAGTGTATTTTCTCAGACAGCATGTCCTTGCTGAGAGGTGGCAGGGAGATACTTCCTGGTGGTTGCACCTAGGTATGTAAACAAAACCACTTATAAATCTTCACAACACAGCCAGGATGAAGGCACCCGGCTTGAATTGTGCAACTCGAACAGCTCATTCTGTGTCAAATGCACTCCAGAATGCATTTTGAACTGAAAGAGAACTGTGGATTTTCACATGAGGAAGGGATCACTTCATGGCCACTTTCAAGAGGAGGGATGATTACAACAACCAATAAGGCTACCT
The DNA here is from genome assembly GCA_900302685.1 of Spondyliosoma cantharus. Taxonomy (NCBI): domain Eukaryota; kingdom Metazoa; phylum Chordata; class Actinopteri; order Spariformes; family Sparidae; genus Spondyliosoma; species Spondyliosoma cantharus. The sequence goes on from OMLP01013455.1 coordinate 41,036, forward strand.
TAAGCCCTGCAAGCAAAACCACAGCCCTCTAATTATTTTTAACAAGGTCAGTCTGGTGACACAGCAGGAATGGCAACGCAGGGGGCTTCACCCGGCAAAAGAACGCTGAACCAGAGATGCATGATCTTGGATGATTGTAGATGTGCCAATATTTTCTAACTTATTTCGGCTGATCCACCTAACTGCAGAGAACAGCCTGTTTCTCCTTAAGATAAACAAGATTATTTTGCCTTCTCTTTGATGTAAACTATTGGTTTGTGGACTGCTGTTTTTAAGTCTTGTGTTGGGAATTATGATCGTCGACATCTTGGTTATTAGAAGTAAGAAGTGACCATTTTTGGACAATACTGTGGAGCTGGGGAGGATATCCTAATTGGATCTGACTGGCAACCTGAGGACACGCTGTGGTAGCGCAACAAGTCCATAAACTGATTAGAAAACTGTTTAGGGAGCCAATATATCAAATGAGAAGTAGGGCCAATTTCTCGTAAGCTTACATACAATCAGACTCCTTTTTAAAACAAGTGGAGCTGCCCCCTTATACGGTCAAAAATCTGAATCGACCTTTGAAGCCTTGTGCTTCAAGAGTAGAGATACCACAAGACTGACCCAGTGTTGGGCTGCCAAGTCCTCCAAAGGCACCAGAACCAAGGGCTCCCAGTGGGGTGAAGGGTGGGGATCGTCCATATGGATCTAAAACACAAACACAGAAAAACATCAGAAATGCTGTGGTGATGTAACTGTTCATTGCTTAAAGCTAAACTGAAACTTGAGAAACTATGAGAACGTGGACACAAGGACATTCTGTGTGAGAACAGTTTTAATGCATCCCAATTTAATTATACTTAACATTTAACTAATAGTGATGGAAACTCTAACAACAATAAATAAGCATATTACCTTGAACATTCTTAAATGAATGGAAATGAAGGTCAAACCTGGGGTGGGTAAATCAAAGTGACACATAGAAGCTGCTCTTACCCAAGTGTGCAGTTGGTGCGAGGAAGGAGGAGTGGGGTGTCGATGGAGAGATGAAAGGAGCCGAGGACGGATTGACTGGCCCTGAGGGAAAGAAGTAGTAGCAAAAAAAAAAAAAAGAATGTCACAAATAATCAAATCAGGGGCCTCAAATTACTCACACTTTTCATGCTGTGACTCGGCACTGTGTCAAACCTCAGGGATGTGAGGACAGGACAGATCAAAGAGTAGCCAATGACAGGCGTTAAAGAAGGAATCAATGAGTTCTTTATGAGAATATCAAGACTAATATGAAGCTAGAATGGCACTCGGTGGAGCGCTTAACTCCCCCAAGGCCAAACAGTCCTTTTTAATTCAATCAAGCCTATTTGGATTTTTATTAGGATCCACATGAACTTGTACTCGTAGCTACCAGCCACCGAAATATGCCTATTATTTTTCATCAAGATCCATGCATTATTCCCTGAGAATTTAACAAAAATGCCCATAAGCTAATGGGGTCTATTCTGGGCCGAGTCTATTCCAAGTTTCGTGGAAATCCGCTCAGATGTTTTTGTGTAATCCTGCTGACAAACCAATCAACAAACAGATACAGGCGAAAATATAACCTCCTTGGTTGAGGTAAAAAATTGCTCAGACAGCTTGAATACCATCTATCGGTCGTGCAGAACTCTATTACTCTTTAGGGCGCCGACACACCCAGCCAATGGTCGGCTGTCAGCCAACGTCGGGGCTGTCAGTGAGTCTGTTGCCCTCGTTGTTGTGCTGTGTCTCGCACCGTTGCCACTAGTCAGCCCTTGTTAGCGCCGTTTTGGCTGATTGAGCAAGTAAAATCGTCGACAGGCACACCTCTGAGAGAAATCGCTCTGATAAGCCCGTTGAGCCTGTTGCTGTAGCATCCATGATTTCACCCATTACGCGCAGCTTCCTCCCGATTTTTCAACTCCACCTCTTCAGCAGTGCCATTTGCAACGTTTCTTTCCAGACATATTCTCAATTAGAAGTGGCTATATTAGCAAGAGTGGTGTCAAAAACGCTGTTTTTAACATAACAATGGTTTGTTCATTTGCAGAGTTATTTTCTCTCTTGAGGAGCAGAACGTATGAGCTGGTTGGCGTCAACAGGTGATGCAAGGCAATGCAACAGCTAGGCTTTCGTCGCCATTAATTCTTTGCTGCCGATTTGGGGTGTCTGGCCCCTTAGACAACTGGTAGAAGTAAAGACAAACATGCTTAGACATGCACCTGTAGCCGAGAACAGACTGGGAGGTCTGGTCAGATCATGAGTGGGAGGAAGGGCTCCTCCCATGGGCCCCAGGGGTCCCAGTCCCCCAGCACCAGGAAGACGGGCCAGCAGTTCGCTACGGAAGTCCAACTTGTGAGGATCAGCCTGCATCAGCTGCAAAGAGAACATAGAACAGTCTTACTATCTAAATATTTCACTGGGGTGTAACAACTTTCTGATTTCTTCCTCTCAATATCAAACAGGGTTTACAATCATTTAACTTACAGCATATGACTTCAACTACAAGCACGTACCTTTACTTTTCTCTGATGGCTTAGAATCATCCAGGCCACATATACATGCATAGCACACCATTTTCCTGGTTTCTGCACAGGACAAAAAATCACAGAGGTTTACGTTTGTTATTCCATGTACAACTTTAAAGCCTTTGCACACAGAGTCAGACGCTCTTCCTGGTGTTAAATATCTCGTCTAGCCTCTAACGCAAGGTTGGGGTTTTCCAGCTGGAGATGAGGTTACCCGTTAGAGCTCAGTATAAAGCTTGAGAAAATAAAAAAGAAAGTCAGTGAAAGATGCATAAGCAGGGATACAAGAAAATCACATACATTATACATGGGGTAATTTCTGGGTCTGAAATATCTAACTGGGTGTGCAAAGGGCAGAGAATAGACCAGTAGCAGTCAAGATCACTAGTGAGATTAGTGCAAAGAGCGAGTGAAGCAGTGAGAAAGTAAAAAAAAAACAGGCTGAAGGTTTTAAGGAGCCAAGGGATTCAGAAACATCTGTTTTTTTTCTTACATTACTGATTTTCAACGATGTCCCAAATGGATCAGTTAGCTACAAGAGAACAGAAGTGTGAAACCACTTTTAATCAACATATCTCACGCTTTATCAGGAATAGTGTTGCCACTCTTTACTGCACTGACTAGGCCCGTGTTGCAGCACATCCTACTCTAACATACAGTTTTATGCAACTACTTCTAGAGTAATGATGAGGTTCTAAGTGAGCATGTTGTCCTTACCCTTGGGTCTTTGGGCTGCAGGTGGTGAGGCACAACCCCAAGACGTGCGCTTATATCAGGACCCGTTCCCTGAGGGACAAGAGGCTGTCACACACAGCACAACACATCAGCCACAACCTACTGATCTAACAATCTACAAGTGATTGACATCGGACATTATTCTTTTCATTTTCGATGCCGCTCTTCGTGTGTTTTCACGAGGGACGAACAACAAATAAAGAATAAATAAATCATTAAATGTGACCTTTGTTGGGGTCTGTAAACAACAACAAACACATTTTCTTACATCTGGAGAACAAGATTGCACTCTGTTGTCACACATTTTACAAAATGCAGCTTCTGCAATTTAGAAACTGCATTTTGCCAATTGTGCTGCTCTAGTTCGCGTTTAAGTCTAAATCTTCAGTCTAAAACGGCAGGGCCGAGTGCAGATGAGATCAAAACATATTCAGAAATCACTTTCTCAGAACTGAGCAGGGACAGGAGTTTACAAAGGTAGAGTCATTATGGAGGCTTGTAACACCCCTGTGAGAAGAAACAAGGTCAGTTTCCTTGTTAAATTACTCTCCAGTATTTATGACCTTATCTGGAAAGTCCCAATTGTTATGAAACACATACTTTGTCATTTATTATATTATGTATAATTTTCATTAGTGGAACTCCAGTGCGTCACTCTGTCAATGTCAAGACAAAAAAATGTAACCAGGTAATGTGTGAAATGTGACAAAATGACGTTAAGTGGACGCCAAGGAACAAGTCTGATCTGATATATTGTTATTTAAGCAATATAGTTTCTCCTTTAATTTCATAATATGTCGGAGAATAATGTTGAATTCTCAATGATTTCATTATTGTTTTACCGCATCGTGATACCCGCTTGCTAAATTGTTTGCCTCCATTGCTTCGAGACACTGTTGCCTTGCAGCAGTGTTCTCACGACTTGACCACTTGAACACCACGACTTCTCACGTAATAACCACAAGCTCACAAGTTCTATGTGGAGGCAGCAGCAATATAAAAGATGTTAAGAGAGTTTCTCACCTTTGGCTGAAAGGCTCCTTGCAAGGAGCTAAAAGGCCCAGTGGGAGGAATCACAGGCTGGATACTCGGCACTGAGGGCGGTGGGTATTGTGGGAAGAACTACCATGACACAGACACAGGAACCGTTAATTAAATCAAGGCTGTTTTCGCACATTTAAAATGTTCTTGTTTGACCCGTTTAAGGATCTAAATCAGAGACAAAAATGTGACTTCTGTCTTGTTATTCACTCTTTAATCTGCTGTTAATTATCTTCACCTACATGATCAGTAAGATTACACAAAGTACTCACAGGGTGTCGGTACAGCCCGTCCATTTTGCCGGGATATTTATCAAACTGAAAGACAAGAGCAATGCGTGGGTTAAAACGTCTCAATAAAAACACATTCCAGCCACACTGGAATTTCAAGTACGACACAGATGTTCAGCATAGCAGCAGCGATCATCTCACCAGAGGCGGTGCGGTGGCTGTGGGGTGCAGGAAGGGCGTGAAATGTTGGTGCGTGTGCGTGTGTTGGTGCTGGTGGTTGTGCTGATGGAACTGGAACGCCAGGGGCGGGATGCTCGGCTGGTTCTGAGACGACCGGCCTGACGAGCCCGGCGCGGAGCTCGATGCTGATGGACCACCAGGAGTGGAGCG
>OMLP01013456.1:6402-19111 GCA_900302685.1 Spondyliosoma cantharus
ATAAGGTAGTACATGTAGATAGTTTTACCTATCATAAACAGATAGGTCTGGTTTCTCTGTGCATGTTTTTGAATATGCAGGACTCAACATATGCTGTTAGTAGCTTGTGTTAGTAGCTTGTGATCTGCTAACTTCAACATTTTCTAGTTACATAGTCCTCACAACAGGTACAGTCATGCAAGTGTATCCATGGTGTCCAATGATGCATTATTTCAAGTGACATTAACTAAGAATAACAGATCTCACAGCAAATTAAGAAATGCAATATCAATGACATAAGGAAATCATTATGATTTTATTAAAATAAACAGCAAAAAGTATGTCTAGATGTTATTAGGATGTTTTGTGTACATTGTTTGCATTTACTGCTTGAACGGGATTGTCTCATTTCTTTTGCAAATTCAAGCCTATGCCATCAGAATGACTTAAAGCTGTTATTACAGAGTAATGTCTACATGCTATAAATGTTATGACCGAACTGAGTGACAGAGTGCTGAAATATTTGTTCTTTCTTCCAAGCGTATCCAGCCCACACAACTAAGGGCAGGCCATTATGTGTCTATATACTGTGAACGGACACTGCTCTTATTCTGCTCCTCAGTGACCCCACTTAACTAGTGAAAGGTCAGTACTAATGAACAGGCAGATGGCGACACTTCTTGACTTAGCATATAAGTTGTTTGACCTTTGACCCCATTCTGCAAGTGAGAGAGAGAGAGAGGGAGAGTGCAAATGAAGGGCGCTGAGTCCCACTGGAGTCTTCTCTTCTAGAAACACTTTCAAGTGAGTGGATGGAATTGACTGTTTATGGAGAAATTGAGAGCTGATAAACTTGACATGTACACTTACACACTAACACAATATATTATGCTTCTAGTAAGTGTACATGCACATTAAACATGAAGGTAACATGTACCAATGGACTCATTAAAACTGATCATCATGTTTTAATTGGCTGAAGAGGAAATCAGTGAAGTGTTTTCACCAACATAAGAGCTGTATTCACTTTTGAATGCATGCGTGAATGCATTTATTATATGTGCCACAATCAGGAAAGCATATCATCACGACTCGACAGCTCTCTGGATTATTCCTTGGTTTACCAGTAACTGAAATTAATCGTATTAATCAAGCAATGGAGTGAAGGGGGAGAGGGTGATGAAAAATAGAAAACAGAGGACACTTCTATTATATTTTTTACTGACGATTCAGTTGCCAAGTAAATCTCCTCAGCCAGGTCGAAATTTAGGACACAGTGACTACTTGGCAAACGTTCCAACCATTTAGTCACCAGAGGACCACCAAAAAGATAGTTTTGCCAAATCCACAATATGAAAGTAAAATATATTACGTTTATTATCAAGCAAGACAAAGAAAAACAGCTTCACTTTTGGGAAATCGCTGCCAGCTATTTCTCTTTGCATACTTATGCTCAAATTTACACTTTACCTAGGCAATTCTCAAAATTGGTGCAATCAATTCCATTGATTCTGCTCTAGTGTGTAATTAACTTGTTTGCAACATTATAGCGAATAGTATATACAAGGCTGCAGTGAACATTTCTGTTAGTGTTAAGTGTTAACTCAGGCATCAGGCCCATTCACATAAATATGCACCACAGAAAGCTCCCATGGATAGAATTGATTAACTGGGCATTAAGACTGGATCACGGTCTATCCGTCTATCACAATCACCATTCATTGTAGTTGTCACCGCAGTATGTATATATTAACTTTCTATCTGCTCACCATGTAAAGAATACTGACAGTAAATCAGCCCATGAATACTGAAACATTACATCTGTGATACATTGTATACATTTACAAATCACTGTGTATTGATGTAAAGAGGTTTAATCTATTTTAGCAGAGTGACTCAAATCAGAGATGTCATACTGTACGTCACACTGGCTTGTTGAGCGCTGGCGAGGCAGAGATGAGAGAAAAGAAGTGTGCAGCTATGAGAGAAAAGAAGTGTGCAGCTATGAGAGCGAAAAAGTGGATAGAGAGAGAGAGGAGTGATGAAGAGCTGGTGATCATTATTTTGACAGCAACAGGTTTGTGTCATAGAGAAGAGCTCTGCATCAGAAGACGTAGCCTGCTGTGTCTGCAATCTACACCTAGAGACACTGTCTGTATGTACACCGCTCACAGAATCAGTCCCCACTGCATGCACACAGCCATATATTACAGGCTACAGTGACGGTAAAACCACGTTAACACCGCTGTGGCCATGACACAACAGCAGGTATCGCCTGATGCACACATTTTTCATACTCCCATTTATAATTAGATTGATTTGGAATTGAACAAATTAAAGAATGAGACATTTCCCTGTCCAATTGGCTAATTGGATCCACTGTTAATGGCTGCTAAAAGAAACGTCAAGTTTAATTTCACACTTATTGACATGCAGTTGATGTGGATGACATTAATCTAATGATTATTCATAAGCCTCTCCTATTATTATCTCTCTCCCTTTCTCACTTGCTCTCACCAGGCATATCATTAAGCCCAAGCACAACCATTAACCAGCATGGTTGCCATGGAAAATTCTCCTGATGATTTACTACCCACTGTTCAAATGGAAGGGCGATTGAGTTACACAGGCTGCCTACTACATTTGTAAAGAAAATGCATGTTGTGTCTAGAGGATTGCAGCATTAAAAACACTTTTCTAAGAGTGCAGTGCAACAACTCTTGCATGTTTCCATTGCTCTAGGTTTAAATAAAAACCTGTGTTTAAACTCTCTTCACCTTCAGCTCTGACTGATTCAGGAGGGCTTAAGTTAAAGTCAATAGGTTCACCTTGTCTATTTCATAGACAGGGCAAATGCTACAGTAAATACAGATTATTAAGAACTCAATAAGTGTCTCTAAGAAAATAAGGATCGTGTTTTGATCGCACAGGAAGTTTTGTTTTACTCATAAATATTAACATACCTCTTATTGTGAGAATGTTTATGGAAGACCTTTGAACTTATTTATTTACTTATCTACTTATCAAATGTAATGCATTTCCATGCACAATTTGTATATTATACATCAGTTAATATAGTATAGTATACAGTTAATATAACTACACGGATTTACTCAAGCACTGTATTTGAGTACAATTATGAGGTATTTGTATTTTACTTGATTATTTCTGCTTCTTTATAGTTCCACTCAACTACATACACCACAGGCAAATACTGTACTTTTTACTCACTACATTAAGTTATTAATTTACCAGTTCATTTGCAGATAACGTGCTGCATCAGAGCCAATTGAATGCATTTTCAAATTAACTTATTTTATCGACAATCAGAAAAAAAAACGGAGAAAAAAAACCCAGCTGATTTTGATAATAAGAGTAACATTGAATATTGGATTTGATAATCGCCAATGCCAATAATCTTTTGATGCTTAAGTTAATTTATTGCCAGATACTTTAATGTATATTCTTCTACTTCCATCTCTAATATCTTTATTTTCAATCAAGTATGAGCTTTGGGTACTTCATACAACACTATATAATATATATCAATAGGTGGTGGTACCAACACAAGCTGTAATTTGTTATAGTAATTGTAAAATATCAGTGTGAATATGAGCCATTAGAGTTTATGTTGCACATGGTGAAATATTTCATTGTAATGTTGCACCTCTGTATTCAAAACCTGTTTTAAATAAGTGAAAGATTCCTCAGAGATGTTATAAAAGAAATGTTGAACTCCAGCCAGTTCTAAATCTATAACTGATGTGCTGCCAGGTTGGATTTACTACGTAACTTGCAGCTCTAAATTTGTCTTAAGTGGTGATTGTGCAGTGAAAAAGACAAGATTTTAAATAAAAACAATAATTTGTGTGCGCCAAGGCTTTTATTTACTTTGACACAAAAAGCTTTGAATCTGTGAAAGGCTGATGTGATGAAGATGTGTTTTCAGTTTATTATCAAAATAGAGCCTTGCTCATGTTTTTTCATCCTAACACATCGGACAACTTGACAAAGTCCTGTAGATTCTCAGTAAAAAAACAGTTTAGAGCTGTGCAGATTTGCCTGCTACAGTGTAAAGGGTTTCAACATTGACACCAAAACTAAATAACACCGTTATTTAAGTACAATGAAGCAATGAGGCATCAGTGCCCTTCAGTCAGAGGACCATGGGAACAGTTAGTAAGGACAAAGTGTGCTTTGAGACACCGATTGGTATCTCTGACAACATTTACAAGAGTTTATTCATGAGGATGTAGTTCACTGACAGAGGAGGCAAAGACTAAAACACAGATGAACTCCTCATATGTTAAACCCACACACACTGGAAACTGCTTCCTTATCATCTCCTTATTCCTGAACTTTTTGATTCAGTAAAGAGGGTAAGACTTTATATTAAGATAACAGTAGTTAATAGGTAATAAGGTCCATATAAAGATTTAAGCACTTCTTCTGTGGCAAAATATTTTGTATCCTATATGACAATCCATTTGTATTTGTATCCATATTTTTAATGGTTTAGTTATGTTATGATGTGTTCTGTATTATGTCACGTGGCTATCGTGAATGTAATTGTGAAATTATTATTTGATGAATATGATTAATGTCTAATAAGCCCATGAGGGCTGGGCACCAACCATGGTGTTTGACACTTAAATAAACCAATCAATCAATCAATCATTCAATCAATCAATCAAAGAAACATATTAACAGTTTATCAGCTGAAAAGGTTAACGATAACATTACAGGTAAGTTAGTAAATGCAATGAATGGGTCTCTAATGCTTCAATTATTAAGAGGCACATATAGATTTTTATTAATGTTCTTAAGCAATCTTAAAACTGTTCTCTTATCAAGAGTAAATGTCTTATAATCTAACAATACGTGTGTTTATGATGCTATTATTAAAAATGATATAGTCTTATTAACACGTAATGATGTTAGTTGGCCTAGTATAACGGAATCATTACCTATTAACTAATACTGATTAGAATGACCGTAATATAAACATTACCCAGAAGGGTTACAATAGTTCAATTACAAACTACTCTTTAATTCTTCCATGGAACGTCTCTATCTCCTCACTTCACATCATTTGGAAAGTTACTATCACTCAATCCGTAACATTTGAAATGCACAGAGGAGAGTTTGCAGGTGTGCATGTGTGGGTGCATCAGTGAGTTGCGCTGGCTTTGAGAGATCCAACGAGAGCCTGCAGGGAGTTTTGTCAGATCGAGGTGCTTCAACATGTAAACTCGGGGTCCCTGTAGGTGTGAGATATTAGGTTTGGGAAAGGTTTCCTTTGGTCTCCTGAAGCCACAATATCCTAGAGAAAATTGGCTTTCTGGACAAAACACTGTGCAGAGAGAGATAGGAAGCATTAAGCGCGAGGGAAACATCCTCAGAGGAAGGCAGAGGAATAGAGACAAACAAACAGACACTTTCATATGTTTACACTGCAGAAACTGTCCATCTTAACAACTTATTTGCTCAAGCTTTGGGTATTAAAATCATATTTTTCATTAAACAAGTAGGACACTGCCAGCGGGGTGAGATAACTCCACTTTATTCCAAAGCAAATCATCTCCCTTCAAGAATGTTCTTGGGTCAAGTGATATTAATATGAAAACAGCCTTTACTTGAGATCTTCAAAAACTGTTTTACTTCATTGGAAATAAGTGCAATTATCACACTCCATTGGTGTGCTCATTTAATAAAAGAATATGAATTTAAGAGGGCCAATATGAGACTAAATGACTAGTTAAGATGAATATTTTATGCAGTGTAAACATCTTGTGATGCCCGCCTAGTGATGTTGTGCGGCTGAAGAAGAGAGGAATGTTATGCATGATGATATTAGAAAAATATGCAGAGCAATCAGCTTTTGCCTTTAAGGAGTCACCTACTCTCCTCCTCAACCACCAGCTATATCACATTATCCAATTTTCACATGCAAACAACATTTCACACCTGAGCATATTGAATCTGAACAGCCAACTGATTGTGTGGGTCAAAGCACAACTGAGTGTAATATGAGAATGTTATTAGTCTAATTACAGAACTCCACACCAAATATGAGATTTTAGTACAACAGCTGCTTTATATTACAGGGGGTGAGGGGATGGATAATAATGGGCTTTGAGCTGCAGCAGCGATAAGATTTTTTTTGTGTTTTTATATGGAGTGAGTTTTATGGAACAGATGGACCTCTCTTGTCCTGAAGGAGTGAGAGGTCTGTTAGTTTTCATTCCACCCTCTAACACTTTAATTAGAGGGGATTAAGTGGGCAGTAAGTGACCGGAGCAGGTGATCAAACACTGAACAGGGTAATAATAGTCACACATATCAGACGGACGCACTAAATGTGCAGGTTTTTCACTTTAGGTCCAGATAATACTGTGAAGTCACATTAATATGCATAATCTTATACAACACTATATTCTAACTCACTAAACTTAAATATATTCCTCTGTCAAGACTTAATATCCTCCGAATGAAATTAAACAATTTCCAAAACTTCCAGCACAACGCAAACGAAGACATGATGAGTCAGAGGATCATCATAGATTCTCAAAATGCTTAATTTGTCTTGGCAAAGCTGTCATTCTACCAAACTGGTGTTAAAAAGACCAACAAATCAATTTTTAATTTCTCAATGAGGCTAACATACAGTAAAGTCAAATATCCTCTACAGCAAACTGAATATTAATACAAAAAGCCACAGAAATGCTGGTTTCAACAAAGTCTATATTAATATTAGTGTTGTAACAGATGTGTAAAATACAAAAAAACAAAGCTGCAATTACATTGTTCAGGAGAGACTAATGTTTTCATCAAACTAATTAATGTGAATTGGGAACCACATCTTCAGAACCACAGCATTTATATCTCCACATAAAAATATTTTGGCATGGTGCTATACACCCCACTCATGGCTTTGCAACACTGTCCTTAAAGACAGCATATGTCAGGTCTCCCTCTGTCTCTGTAAGCCCCTTTGCCTGGAGGTTGCATGTTTCACTATGTTGTACATCATATGGCTGTACCTCTGACCAAACTACCACATATGATAGAATTTTACACTTTTCCTCTGAGTGGGCTGTTGTCCATCAATAATGCCTGCCTTGTCCATATCTAGTAACCAAGGCATAGATGTCAAAATGTATACATGTGTAATGTGTTTAAAAGGTAGAACATGAGTAGCACCTGGAAATTAAATTTGACAACACATGATCACTTGCAAATTGCACTCCTACGTCGTCCAATGATTGACCAGTTTTGCAGAGGTGAAATAGTAAGCAGGGTTTAAACTTCTCTCTAGCACTTTTCTTGTGAACATCCAAGTGCAGGACCAAATTTGTACACCACATTTGATATAATCCAGGTTGGTCACCAATACAAAAAATTGCAATTTAAGCTTGTGCAGAACTTTCATTCAGCTACACAACAATATCGCTGGTCTTGCAATGAGCTGGTGACTCATTCAGGGGTGTACCCAGGCCTTCGCCCAACGAGTCAACTGGGATAGGCTCCAGTAATCCCCCTGAAAAAGGGGGACAACAACATCACCGCAACCCCACGAGGGAAAAGCGGGCTAGAAAACGAAACAAAACGAAACAAAACGAAATGAAACGAAACGAAACGAAACAATATTGCCTGACACATACTGTGAGGAAAACTCTCAGGCTTCCATTCCAAATGACTGAAGGCTCAACACTTAACCCATAATGTCAGTGGGTTGTCAAAATAGCAAAAGCTGTGATGATTTATCTGGCTCTAAATACACATAAGCTTATTCTAGTTTACAGAGATCACTGCAGTGGTTAGAACGAACCATGACTGAAATCAGGCATGTTTTACGATCAGGGTGGAAAAAAGTCTAGTCCTGAAGGGAACTGGTTGGATTACACGGCCTTTTGAATAAGTAACTATCTCCATGTGTGTCTATGTGCTCTCAGCAGACACTGGTAGGAAACAGGATCCAGCAGTGACTTTCCACCATAGGAATGTTGGGGTTCATAAAGAGAAGAATTAAGAACTGGTGGCAGAAAGACAGAGATGTGTGTGTGTGTCGGGGGGGGGAGTAAGAGGCTATGGTTGTCCATTTCTCACTACTTCTCTGTCAGTGCAGATATACAGCCCTTTAAACAAAGCCCTCTTTTTAGCCCTGGTTCCCTGATCTTGGCTTTCCTCAAGTCAGTCTATCTTTGAATCCCTCTATCCATCCATCCTGGAGATCCAGCAGCCAGAGCCAGGCTGTTACAGATGGAGGAACTGGAGGAGGTGAGGAATGAATGATCAAAAGGAGGGAAAGAATCTTTCAATCAACAGTTGGAAAACATACAGCTCAGCTCAGCAAATGTTTGTCCACAGGAGAATGTATATAAAATGTGGTTTAGGTGTAAGCAGTTTCATCTGAAACCACTGGAAATAGTAGGAGTGTAACATTCCAACATCTCTGCTAGGTAATGATTCTTTTTTTCCCTCAGGAAAGTCTTTGAAAGACTTTAAAGGTCACATTTCATTCCAGTACAGACAGACATGAGTTAACTGCAATGCTTGACACAGCCTGAATTTATATACAACAACCCCATGCTGTCTTCTACCAGTACCACGTAGCAATAAATCTAAGAATATATTATAACTGGGACATCTTTTGTAGAAATATTTCATGAGTTAAATGTAAATTATGACCATTTGATGAAGAAGAAATTCATCACAGGCTGCATAAGACTTTCAAGAGATATCTATCAAGAAATATTTCCTGCTGAGCTTATTTAGTAAACATCCCGTTTCTCATTAGGATCCAGATGCACAGCTGTTAAAGCTTTTTCAAAATCAATTTGTTTGTGTCTCTTTCCCTCCAGCTATGACAAAATAAATGTACGTGCTGTCAGTATGAAATGACTCTTCCACGGTGCACTTGGGTCATGTTTAATGAAACAAACAACACCCCGCCCACCAGTGATGTGTCGCCGTCTCCTCGCACTGCAGTTGTCCTCAGGTGACTTCTGCCAGACTGGGGGTGAGTAAGCAGAGAACGAAAGAGTGGAGAGATGCCTCAGACTGCCTAGGGAACAGCGCAGCATCGGCTCACAAATCAATGGGTATTGTGAAGCAGGGAGAAAAGCACCCGTTGTGATACACTGAACCAAACTGCATATGCTCTCTCCCACCTGTGGAACAGACTTGTGTAAGGGGAGACTGCGTGGGGTGTTTCTGCTTGAGATGGGGGAGATTTCAGACAATCTGGCCTCAATCATAGCCATAACTAATGTCACAATGAAAGATGAAGGGGAGGAAAGAAGGCCGGTTGGATTGTAAGAGGAGAGAGGTGCAAGGAAGTACAGAAAGGTTTATCTCTTCCACTCTCCTGCAGTTTGCTTTCTGAAGTATTTGGACAAATTGGCTTTTTTATAAAGAACAAATATTGGCTTGTCAGTGCTTTGCACATTTACAATGTATCTATGATAAACTTGGCATGACTATATTACAGACATAATCAAGACTGCATTGGTAGTCAACTGAAACACATTTTATGTTCTTGAGAACCGCAGTGTCCTATTTCCTGGATAAAAAGAAAACTCAGTGGGTAACAGAATTATTTTGTCTGTCGGCATTTGTGAAGCCATGAATGTGTTTTTGAGATATCAAAAATATGCCGGCAAAAGTTGGCTAGAAAGTTAGCTAGCATGCATTGATATAGATTGATATTTATATGATAAGGCAGCAACTCAATCATCATCTACATTAATGGATGGAAGGGCCCGCTCTATAAAATCTGGTTTCAATTTGGGGCTAACATGATTTTTATCAAGCTAAAATAATCCTGTTGATTCTCAGCATTCATGTAGAATGAGGATTGATATGTTTATCCTGTTTAGTTATCTTAAACTATCCTAAACTTGCAATGCGCTCCACATTACTTGTGTTTCATTAGCTCACTCCTTCGCTATGATTGTTTCCCCCTTCAACTCTGGAAAACCAATCATCGTTGGTCAATTTAAATGGATCGCCAGTGCAGGAAAGTAGCTAACTCTTTCGCTGCGGTTGCTCCCTCCTTCAACTCCAGAAAACCAATCATTGTTGGTTGATGTAAAATGAATCACCAGTAGTGTGCCAGTGTAGGAACATAGCTACAAACTCCTGATTTAAAAAACTTTGTATACTGAGAAGTACACAGATTCATCTGCCGGTGATAATTTGAATAATAGTTACTTAGAAACAAAGGCTGTTTTCACAGAAAATAAAGGATGTTGGGTGCATGACTACTGAGGTTCTCGTAATATACATGCACTTTTCAGTGATAATCATAAGCTACTAAAATTAAAACCATAGTAAAATCTTTACTTGCGTGGGCATTCAATCATTTTGTGAGTTTTAGTGTTCAAATGGCAAATTCACATTTAAATGTCAAATTAATGCCATGTGTGTATCTCCAAGGAATGAGATGTTTTTTTGCTCACAGTATCTTACTACATTTGGACTGGTTCTTCTTAGTGCTTCGTTTTTACAGAAAAGTTCATGTATCAGGTTGAAATGTCTTGATCATGATCCATGTCAAATCTCATGTGTTATCCTTATAACTCAGTTATCCACATACAAAGAACAGGCATAGTGCTACTTTTTCTCTTGATGCTAAAAGTGTTTATGGCTGTGGGTTTTGGTCATCTCCTCTGTGGGTTGAGTGCAGGATTCCTGCTGTATGCCTCTGCAGTAAAGGTAGATGAAGAACACATCAGCAAGAGGAGTAGGAGGAGGACGGGGAGATGATGGGAATGGATGAAGGAAGTGTGGCAGATGGTGCAACAGTGCCCCCATGTGAGAAGAGCGAGGAATAGTGGATTTTATAGCTTTGCCTCTGTTATTCTCTCCTGGCAGCCCTGTGTCTGTCCATCAGCAAAGAGCCATTACATGCATCTTCCTTGTTCGACACCTTCTATGGGGAGCCATGCCCTTTTATGATTCAGGCTTTATGTGGCTTTCAGCCTAGATCACCCTGTCAGGCTTAAATCCCCATTGCTCCAACCTTTGACACATTACCCTCCTTGTTTACGGTGAGGAGCCCTCTGCCAGTAGATTTTATGTCAGTCAGCAAAATAAATGGAATATAGGTGCCAAGAGTCTGACAGGGCAAGACTCAGGGAGTACAGACAACCATCACAGTTTACTGTAGAACTGGTCTTCAGACATTTTTTCTACCTTAAGAGTTACCTGTGGAGGAGAAGTGTAGTTGAATGTCTTATTTGGATGGTAGAGACAAGCAGAAAAGAGACTGTGAAGGTCCTTAATGTTATTCAGATCCTGCTGACCTTTTTCGTGACATGTTTGTTAGCTTTTTTGAAAAGGGCATCTATGAGAAATAGGAGCAAATCTTTCCATACAGTCAAAGAGCACAGAGGGGAAAGCCTCTGAAATGCTAACAGTGTTTGAAATGCATGTAAAACTGATTACAACACGAATACTGACTGCTCAGGGACGCAACCTGGTAAAAGAGTCATAACAGTAACAGGCAAACAAAATTACAGCTCTAAATTTAAATTCTAAACTATGGATATATTATGTATATAAAAAAGGTTAAGACAGATGTTATTTGGAAGTTGGGCAATCTAAAAAATCAAGTCTTCAAGTGACATTCCACAGATTAGTGAAAGCTGCAAGGTTGTGGAAACAGAATGCGACACAGGTTGGGCAGACCCACAGCCTTTGAAGGGCAGACACATTCACAACATCCTATTTAAGACCTATGGGATCATGACTATCTGAGGCAGGAGAGAGAGAAAATCCAGAACTCAGAATGCTAAGTTTGTCCAAACAGCACATCTGCTGTTCTCTCTGTCAACTGAAATTAGTCATAGAGAATCTGCACTTGCCTTCTTTAATGAGCGAATACCATAACAAAGCAAAGGGAAAGAGATGATTGACAAGGAGACAGCAGAGGTGTGTGTCTCCTGTTATCAGAGAGAAGATAGAATGAGAAGGAACAGAAGGTTATGGTGTATTGATACTACAGGTAGTTTATTGGCCAAAGAGGAAGTTTTCACTGGGATAAACATTTTATCAGAAATGTTTAGAGAATTACATTAAGAGATGGCCCAGCCATGTTTAATAGGACAAACAAAATGAATAAAGACGCGATAAGAACGAAATGCGCGATATACAAGAACTGTCTAGTAAAAGTAAAGTACACAGGCAACACCATGAACATGCATAGCCACTTGCAATGCCACCACCCTGACCTCCTCACTGAGAAAGTGGCTTATGCTAACTTTGTAAGTCAACCTGCAAGGGTAAATGCAATGTTTAAAGCAAGGCTCCCTTTCTTGTCCCCGAGGGTTGCCAGTATTGTGAAGTCAATCATTGGGTTTATTTGCAAGGACCTCTCCCAGCACAGAGATGTTCACAAGTCTTTTCTTGCAAGTCCAAGTCAAGTCTGAAGTCTTTGGTCACGAGTCCAAGTCAAGTCTCAAGTCTTTGTGGGGTGATACTTGGTCAAGTCTGAAGTCTCTGGTCACGAGTCCAAGTCAAGTCTCAAGTCTCTAAAAAATAAAAGTCTTAACTTCTGGTTGTAATGAGCCTTCTGTCATCTGCTGCTATTCTGTCCACTAAGAATACTGCACAGCTATATCTAAGACATTCAAAGCATTTACTGTATTATTATCACTACCTATATATATTAACAGTATCAGTACTGATTATTTTTATATCTGCACACCTGGTTTTGTTAAAGAGT
>OMLP01013457.1:0-10917 GCA_900302685.1 Spondyliosoma cantharus
ACAAAGGTAGAGACAAGAGAGACAATGAAATGTAACAATGTAACTGCGCAAAATGATTTGCAGTCAATATGACCGCTTATGGCCTTGCATTTCTTCATTCAACAAAGTTATTGCACATATAAATTTAAAGATATATAAAGATTTTCACTTCCCCACAAACGTAATATATCCCTGCAAACGTAACAGTTATTACATTTGTGGGTTTATTACAATAAATGCTGCAGATTTTAATTACGTTTGCGGACATTATTACATTGCCGGGCGTTACACAACCTGGTCGATTTTGTTTTGGTTTTGATTTAGAATTGATTAAGATATGATGTGTGTGTGTGGAGGTTGGATGTGCTTATATGTGCTGACATAAGGCAAGTAGATGTTCAGGCTTGTAATAATGGATGTGTTTTGAGTAAGTCCTCGCTCTGAGGCACGCACAAGCCTATTAAAAGGGTGATGAAAAGTCAATGTGGATCAGAGGCAGGTATATGCACAGTGATATATCATCAGCATAAAGCTTGAGAAACAACTGTAACTGCTCTGGAATAAAAATGGTTGGCGCACCTGCAGTGGGAACTATCAGGGACAGGAAAGTGAAACTCTCTTCCGTATTGGAAAAGATATCTAAGCACATTCTTCAGCACTACTTTCTTACTTTTCTCTTTCAATTTGGCTTTTAGTGATGAAACAGGTTGAAGACATGCCCTGATTGGTTTCTAAAGGCTTAGCTCTCCAGCGAGGGGTCATGTGTTGTTCATCTAGGTAACAAAAGGTTCTGAGTTTGTGCTCAGGAGGAATTCAGATTTGGAGGAAAAAACACAGATAAAAGGTGGGAAAGAGCAAGGTAGAGTGTGAGAAGGGAAGCTTCAGAGTTGTCTTTTTTGCGCATAGCCTGCTGTTTCTGTAGTTGGCAGCTGCAGAAGTGCATATGGAAGCTTTGATTTTGAAATGCATGTGTGAACCTCAAAACACAAGCTGGGTCTACTACTGTGCTAAAATTCTGCTAAAATAGAAAGTGTAAGGATGTTGTAAAAACTATGAAGTTTAATAACTTATGATGGAAACTCGGAGGAACAATAACAAAAAGAGATGAACAGGAGTGCTACTGAGAAGTCCTTGTGTGTTTACCTCAACCTGCATCTCCTCACATCAGGATCTCTCTACCATGGGAGGAGGAAGGGTGTGATCAGCAAGCAGCCAGGCCGGATCTCAATAATTCAGTCTGCTCCCCACCTCAGCTTGCTTCACACAAGCCAGCTCGCCTCCAAATACTCAGCTTTAGCTCACGTGCGGTGACATATTGTACAGCCAGTCAGCCTTTAATCATATATCTGTGTACATGAACAAGTCATAGTTGCTGTCAGAACTACTGCAAATACTGCAGGCCTGGTTGGGGATAATCGTAGGGGAGGGTGATTACGGGTCGGCACGCATCACTCCTCCAGCTCTGGCAGCCGTTTAAATATTATTGTTTGTTGCTTTCAGAACATTAGCTGATTACTCCACAGGCTCCACTTACGCTGTGTTTTATGGCCGACAATAAGCCTAAATCATTGCCATAATGCTAGTGTAATTCAACGTAATGATTGTTCTGTACTGTTACATGCAGCGGAGGTGTGATACTTCTCTGCAAGTATTTTGATGCTGAACAGATGCTCATCTGACACGCTGTGCGTAGCTTTAAAATTCAACTTCTTCTCGTCATCAAGAACTCACTCGGTGGTGTTTCAGAATGGCATCCTTAAATTCATATACAGCAGCAGGCAATTTGTACTGTGTACAGTGTAGAGCCGATAACAGTACCATTATCTACAACACTCAGAATTTCAACACATGCAGCAGCAAACTGCAGCAAATGACAAATCAAACTGCCTGTCAATTCTCAGCAACAAGAACAGAACTTGCTCTCTGCCTAGTTGCATTCCCTGAGGGTGCATTTCTCCTTTTCGAGAGGAGGAAAAACAAAGACCATTGTGAAAATATCCACTTGCTAATTTGAAAAGCAAACTAAACAGTGAACACGGCTGACTTGATGACAGCTGTCAGTGTGACAAGAGGTATTACCAGGTGGGATTTAAATTGTTATGCTGGAGGCAGCCAGGCGGTGTCCAGAAGGGATTTGAAAAGACAAGGTTCGGGAGGAGGGGGGATGTTTAGTGGCTGTCACTCAAACATACATTGTATTTCTAGCAGGCCTTTATGTTGGGTTTTCATGCTCTGAATATTCATAAGGTTTCACTTATAATGGCCCTGAAAAGGGGTAAAAACAGGAATCACACCACAAGCAATTATATGACAAAGGTAAACACTGGTTCAGTGTACAGCAGCTGAAAACAAGGCAAGTTTTAATGTTCACACCTACTGTAATTTCTTCAGGGAGCAGCCGTGACAGATGGAGAGGAACAAGTGGGGCCTTTTCTGAGTGGATTAATGATTTGAGTTTGACACAGTAAAGTGTAAGTGTTACATGCATATCATGAAAATAATGTCAATCTTGTTATTAAAAGTTATCCATGCTTCCAACGGGAAGTTGCCATGTCACAGCCCAGGTGCACGTGCTTTCCAAAAAACAACACCATACCTACCTTTCAAATCAGTTGTTGTACATCGCATAGAGAAAGCAGTGAATTTGAAAACTTATATCTTATATATATTTTTAAAAGGACTGGAATGAGAACGTTAAAGTGATCGAATGATGCCAGTTAATGAAGCGGTGAGAAATCTGCTTGTGTGTGGTCTCACAATGTTCTGCTTGAACCACAGAAACTGATCCACAGAGGTCAGACATCAGTTGTATCCGACAGAAACGCAAGGTCCAACAAAACATTTGAATTATCCAATTAGTCATCTGACCCTAATAGGCATGGTACCAAGACAACACAGTTAAGGCAGTTATTGTCCAACACTGATATCTAAATGCATTTTAACTTTGTTGAAAGCTGTCATAGCATCTTTAGAACAAATAACACTGTGTTACTGTCTTGTCTTTGACAGATGTTGATCTCTGAGTCTTTTTAGGAGAATTTCTAACATACTAAAGGACAAATTAAGTTGGTAATACCCACAGGTACTTTACTCTCTCTGTAATAACAAAAATGTAACTTCTGAAAGTTCTGAAAAATAAGTCACCAAATATGATGGGCATTGTATCTTTAAAGGAAGGAGTTGCTCAAAGACAGGAAGCGGCTGGAAAAAGTGTTTTTTTAGTTGCACTGCACACTTACTACAACCTGGATATCTGGACTAAAAGGCACATTATTAGACAGTATAAAAAATATATGTAAATTATGGTCCAAAGGAACATTAATAACAAACAGTATAGGGCAGCAATACCCCGGTGTAGTCCAGTCTGCCTGATCCAAGGAAGACAAACAAACACGGGCACCAACTGTTGTTGTCACTACAGTGGTGCTTGCTTCCTTTAATATGTCCCTGTAAATAGTATGCAATTCATATACTATTGGTTTCATACCAATATATTTCATGTTTAATCAGGTATTTCCCGAGCTTAGCTGTGCTGCCATGATAAGCTTCGTCTTTCACATTACAAATATTGAGAGTTTTTCCCTTACTCTGGTCTGTACGTTGACCCCTTTGTCCAATAAGTTAAAAACTGAGTTACCACCATGAGATTAAATCATCTCAGTTCTGCACACGTGAAACAAGCTAAAAAGGCAGTCTAACAAGGGTAAGCACTGGTAAGCAAAAGCCTGTGAGCACCGTCAGCCATATGCCAGCCTCCGCCTACACTTCCCAGCAGGCACTGCCCTCTCGTTGTAGACCTGTTTGCTGACTGCTGCCAACATTTTACTGGCAGGAATCTTTTGCAAGACATGCATCCAGTCGGCACAACAGTCTAACACCTTTACTTCAGGAGCCAGTCTCCCTTCATTTCACTGTGCACTGCTCTACAATAACACAGTAGATTAACCAGCATCTCTCATATAATCTTTGTGGCCTCTATAACAATATAAAGTGCTTAAGATTAAAGAACTTACATAATCAAAACAATTACAACAGCTTATTTCATGCCAATATTCCTAATCACCATGTCAAACTCTCCTCCGTGAACACTGCTTTAACAACCGTACTGCTTCCAGCCACTGCAGGATTTAGCTTCTTTTTTCATCTCTCAAGTGCTTTGTCATTGATAATCTATTTCAAATAGGTTCTCACATTGCGCATGTACAGCATATAAAGTCAATATGGTGCTATGCAAGTATTGTCACTTTAGAAATAGAGCAGCCCTACAAACTCGCAACAAAGAAGATTCAGAGGTGAAATCCAGTAGGCTGGCGCAGCGAGTGGCTTACCCTGTGTTCTTATCTCTTGGCAGAGCAAAGCTGAGTCGCGCGGTGCCACATGGCACCCGGATACACAGCGAGACACAGTCACACACACCAACACACATATAGACACACGTTGGCTCCTATGATCTGTTCCCCAAAAGCACTTCCGCAGGTTCAAAAGAGTCAGTAGCAATGAATCAGGTTTTGAGCCAGGTTTTGCTCCGTGATATCATTAACAACAGGGTAAAATCTGGAAATATGGTTGTTTTATCTTGGTGTTGTCGTCTGATCTAAATCTGGTCGCGTTTCCTCTTTGTAAACTCATAGGTAATCTTCATCACGGTGAACAAAGACAATTTTGTTTTTAATTATTCAAAAATTCTACTGATGGTGGCAGACAGGACAGAGAAGATGATGAGGACATGTGACTGATTTAACTTACAAGAGTAGCTGGTAAAAAATAAGGATGGATTTTAAATGAATGTAATGTAGAAATGTGTAAAACTATTTTAAATAGTATTAGAAATAGTTGGAATTGGCAGCTTCTATACACTTTGCGGATACCACATATCAAACTAGAAAGATTAAAATCACTATATTGTCAGGCAGATTGATGCTGCTGATGTCTCTGCTTCATAGGATTAAAAGTGAAACATTTAGTCCACCATAGTCCAGATAAGAGAAGTTGATAGAATTAGGTCATTTATAGTTATAACCATGCGCTCCAGACAAGAATTTTGATGCAACCTGAGAGGAACCCCTGCAGACACTACCCAGGGCCTAAATATGTACGTAACAACAGCCTTGCTGACAATGACAATGCTAACACGCTAACTTGAAGCTGGTACAACATTCACCATTTTTACCTTCTTATCTTATCAAGTTAGTATGCTAACTGCATAATGACAATTAAACTTGAGAAAGACATGAGTGTTTGTAAATTTAAGAGTAATCCATCCCATAGTAGTCAATGACAGCCTGCTAGTAGTAGCTAGTCATAACATTTATTGTCTTCTGGGAACCATGAGTGTCTCCAAAATGTCACGTCAATCATCCAACAGGACAACCCTGCTAGCTTCATTAAAAATAAAGATAAACTTTATTTTTTTACTTAATTGATAGATATAATTGGAAACTGTAATGTTAAGACTCCCTAATACTCGTGTTTAAAAAGGTAATACTCTGTTTAGTCCTAAAATTGGCTATAAAAGTTTGAAATGATCCCTGGTATAAGAGTTTAAGATCTGTGGTGTAATGATGTGTAGTATTTCTTGGGATGGTCTTTTGACTTTCCATTAATGAAAAAAGAACAAACTAAAGTCTCTAAAAGTAGCCGTATTCCCCTCCACACTGGCTATAAATCTCGCTATCCGTCTGAAGGCAGCTGAGAGGTAGTGGCAGGGCTGAATGGGTTCCAACCTCAATTGCACACCAGAGGGAGTATTTAGAAGAGGAGGTGGGGGGGGGAGTACATTAGGGGAGCTAATTAGGATTATTAGCAGGACATATTTTATTCAGCGAGGACTTAAACAAATTGCTTAGTCGTTGTAGAGTAAAATTGAAAATGAGGGCAGAATTACAGACAGCCAAAGAGCACTCGCCAGTGTGTGCTGGGAGAGGCGGTGTTGCTACATGGCGGGGTTCAGTGACACCAGCTATGTCATGTGTGATTCAAAATGACTGTTTTGCGAAGTCTAATCAGCAGTTCAAACACGGTGGCTCTCTTCCATTAAGTATCACTGTGAGGCATGCCAGTGAGTGAGCTTTACAATACCGCATTCCTGGAACGGGCTCATTTGAATGGAATGCAGCCATCATTAATGTCATTAATTCCACCTGTGCTTTTCCTGCTTTGGTAAGTCAAATTGTAGCCGCATTGTTGGCTCAAGAAAGATTGTGTCATGTGCCTCGTATCAATGCGCATGTATTGCTGACAAGAGAACTGTCTGCCATTTTGCTCATCACAGAGAGGTAATTGCCTCATTACTGCTGCTGCCTCCAAAATTTTAAAAGGAATACTTAAGGAATTCAGGCGTGGTATTCAGATTGATACAACTCGCATATATGCTTCGTACCAGGCGGCTGGTGGAGAAGAAGTGACTGCACCTGGCCAGAAAATAGTATAAAAGTGTTGTTCTTATACTTTGTTTTTTGTTCGGCTCAAACAAACAAGACAGAACGTGGCAATTGGTGTGTTTTTGCCGTGCTGGCAGGCTGATTTTGTAAACTTCGTTACAGAGCCAGGCTAGCTATTTCACCCTGTTTTCCAATCATAATGCTAAGCTATGCTAAAAAGTTGCTGGCAGTAGCCTCATATCTACTGTACTAACATGAGAGTGGTGTCAATGTTCTCATCTTATTCTTGTACCTGTCTGATAAAAGACACATTCTCATATTCTACTGTATGTGTACAAAGTCACACAAGGTAAGCTCAGCATGGTCTCATAGGTGAGATAGGGACATCACATTCTAAAGGCCAGGTCGAAAATAAATCTATTGTCCATATGAAAACCAGATGTTCATTTCCATGTAATTGACACCTGATATATAATTTCTGCTTCTCAGTGTTTCTCTCATATTCTCCAAAGCAGTAAAGGTGATGGCAAGACTGCGAGCCAGCTAATAATACAAGTAGAAGAAGGCCCTTGATGAGATCCGAGGGAATTGAGGCGCGGACCGGGTAACAGACTCATATCAAACGCCAACGCTCCCTGCCACAGTGTCTGCAGCTTGGCGTATGGCCCTCATGTTTACGGTGGGGGAATATAGTCTGTAGCCATGCTGAATGTCGTTGAAAGGGAGCCTTCTACATGACAACAATGTGTGTCCCAGAGTAACAGCTAATGCCTGGCACCTCTAACTAAATCATTTCATTTAGAGCCTCTGATGTGCAGACAGAAGGGATGTAAAATGCATTTCCACGCCAAGCCTCTGAATCGCTAGCTGTCCTTGCAAGTATAATGAACAGATTACCGTTTGCACCCTTGTCACATGATGCTTCTCTGACAAGTGCCTGGCACCTCGTGGGAGATGTTTTTCAGCGCCAGTCCTCTCATTCCCAACAGTAGGAGAAAAAAGGACTGAAACTAGTTTAGCAGCCACAGGAAATAAAACAACTTGCTAATTAGGGGAGCAATGGACTGAGGCCGACAGTATTGCTTGAGTGGATGGCTGGAGAGGTTGAAATGCCAAGTGTCTATATCCCAGCACCCTTAGACCAAAGTCCTGCAGACACGGCAAGTCTGCACCCAATTTACCAATTACTCGCTGTGTCCTGACTCGGGTTAATAAAATGCTAACCATCTCAATATCCATGACGGCTTTTTGCTAACTACCTCCCCTCTAGTTAAATTCAGCCTCCCTTGTCCTTTTCTCTCCCATAGAAGAGAGACTGTAACTCCTGCCTTGCCTTAATCAAGAGGATTGCTTATTAAGGAAAGGCTCTCGGGTGCTTCCTAAATTGGGGAGAGGACAGTCTCACCAGTGCAATAACTGCAGATTTATGTCAGAATTAGGTGTAAATAGCTGCACTGGTTATTCCCCTTCTTTAATTAAGCAAGCACATTTTCTAGGCCTTCGTCTTGCCCGCTGACTGCCCCGGTTCTCTCTGCTGAGCAGAGGCTAGCTTACAAAGCAACTCAGCCATGTGTGGGACAGTGCACAGAGGAGCCATTTTAGGGCCATCCAAAAGTTTAAGTGGCCGAAAAGCTCAGTTATTATAGCTCGGTGATTCTGGTAGTGTATACCACTGCATGGGTTTGACAGGAGAGTTTCTAGCAGAAATGTCACTTCCTTTTACTTCTTTTGTTGTCTGCTGTCTTTTTGAACTTGTAATCCAGCCTGTTTGCAACTATCAATGAGTAGTCATCCAAAATGATTCATGGCAGCAAATGTCAAATTACTTCCCAGTGTCAGATCAAGCTGAGCGCACAGGAAAATGAAAATGTTCTCCGCGAGTGTAATATCACTTTAAAAGACTGCCGACTCTGTACTTTGAAGACAATTCCATCTGTGGCCTCTCATCTCCCTGAGTTCTATTTTTGATGCTCCACAAAAAAAAAAAAAAAAACAAACAAAAAAAAAAAAGGTGCACATCCCAACAAACTTTACACTTTCTCTTAGCTGCGGCTGTACTCATAGCTGCCAGGGAGAGAAGATGAGCAGCGGAAAAAATGCTCTCATACAGTTCATGAGGGGGTACTCAGCGCTCAGATTCAGCATTCAATTTCCATCACTGATAGCGTTGCTATTGATTCACAGTTTGCCCTATGCTCGGTGTGGGCCAGACACAACAGATCTTAGGGTTTGGGAGCTGTCAGTCAAGGTAATCCAGGAGTCTTTTCCGAAGCCTGTCAGGGTGAAGAGTACAGCCTCACATTTCCCTCAAACAAGGAGGAAGACTGAACAGGCCTAAGAGCTGTCTGAGACAGGAGTAATTCTCCTCTGAGGAAAGACAGAAGACCAAACAGGCAAGAAAAACATTCTATTGCATACTTAATATATTTCCCTTTACCTATCGGAGTTAAATAAGCACTCATAAAGGCTTTGAGCTGACAAACAGCAAGTAGTGTTTAGGTCATACTCAGTTAGCCTTTATAATCTGTTGATTATTTTAATGTTTCGTCAGGTGCTTCTCTCTAACTCTGTTTGCAAGTGTTCTTATATTCACATCAAGAAATCACACACACATTACAACTGCTAAGCCTGCATTATTTTCAAAGTAGTGATGGGAAATATGGCTCTTTGGAGGAAGTCAGATCTTATGGTTCCATTCCTTTCTGAGAGGCTCTCAACAGAAGTGCTCATCGTAGTGCTTTTTTCCTTGGATCACAGGGTGAGTTTGGATCAGATTCAGAACAAACCAGTATAATTGCACTTTGCATGCGTGGATGAGGTTCAGCAGCACTATATCACTCTTAATGCCAAAATGAATGTCAATAATCTGCACTGTAAACAAGGCTTTGTTCACCTTGACTTGAATAATGTCCTGTAGGGAATCATAACACATCAGGTGTTGTATGGAGTTAATCTGTAGACTGATTACTTCAAAATGAGACCATACCTTTCCATTGATGGAAGTCAGCTTTTGAGTCCATGGCTAAATTTGACAACACAAGAAAAGCCTTGTTTTTAGCCTAGCCGCTTACTGAAAACCCCTCTACTATGTTGCAATGCCTTACTTGACCTTCTCTGCTTCATTCTGCTCTCAGTGTCAATGCTGAAATGATATTTTGTGCAGCTGATGGATGTAACTCAAGTCTCGTTGTCTCGAATAGGATGCGTTCACAGTTCACTTAAAGGATTCATGCAGGCAGGCAGTGAAATTTAAGTGTAGAGCAGCTCTCAAGAAGTACGACTCAGTTCCCTTTGGTCATGCAAAGGTGTTGCTGAAAAGACTCAGATCACTCGTGAACATAACATCACTATTTGAAAGGCTGTGTTGATTCTGCAGCGGAAGCTGCAGCCCTTCATAATGTCTCCCTTCCTTCTGATACAAATCTTTCCAGTACTGCTTCCATTGTCAGAAACACAAAAGGCTGAACCTGCATTTTTCACTTCCAGTCAGGATGACATGGATATGTCATACAAAACTGATCCCGAGGCATGTGGCCTAAATGTGACTCGGACTTGCTGCCGTTGGAATTCGTAGTGTCGCCACCACATATTCACCTGAGATATCGCTGCACTGCTAAAATGGTCGCTCTGCAGTTTGACTTAATGTAGTGGTGTTGAGAAAGCAGTAACTCAACTCAGGCACTCACTGGCAGATGTTATTCTGAAAATTCTTGTTTTTCTCTCATAAAAGCTGCTCACATTAACAGCGTATACAGTAGGTTACATCCTAAAATAGATGTGAGAGAGCGTCTGAAAAAGTAAGGTGTGAGCTGCAGAACGCATGAAAGCCTGTTGTGTGGATGTAGATAGAAACACAAATAGAAACAGACACACACAAGTCGCATACACCAGTCACAAAAAAAAAGAAAAGAGAAGGTATTGTGCTGATAAGGGACGGGAGGCCCTGCTGCTTTGAAATGCTGAGTAGAGGAGGGAGCGCGTCTGCCATGGCTGTGGGAGCATCTGACCTCCCACCATGGATAAAAATGAGGGATGGGATCACTGGGATCGCTCCATTCAGAACACTTCCACTTATCCACTGCAATTAACATTAAAAGCCTCCCAACACAAATAAATGAAAACATGAGTGCCTCTAAATATGAATGTCACCATATGCCAAGCTTTGTGCTCTGTAAGCTTGTCTGTATTGGCCTATGTGTTCGTGTGTGTACTTGCCATTTGTTATCCGTGTCCCGAAGAGGGATGGGGATATTGTGAAAATCAGTGTTGGAGCAAGTGAGCTCTGCGGGGAAATCCACCCCAGAGGTTCAAAGAGCAATTAAAAGCTAACGGATCTCCCCAGCATCCCACTGCTGTATCTCCATCTATTCTCTGAGCCTTGTGCACAGAGGTGGAAGGAGTACAGGGGGATGATGTGTGTGTGTGTGTGTGTGTGTGTGTGTGTGTGTGTGTGCGCGTGTGCGTGTACTCCACTGTTGAGTCTTACAGTGGGCGACTGTAATTATGCGTTTGCAATGAATTTGATTTTTAAGCGTCATTCTTAAGCGACCAAATAAAA
>OMLP01013457.1:10937-30389 GCA_900302685.1 Spondyliosoma cantharus
GGGGGGGGGGGGGGTTCCCACACCATAATTTTCCATGAGTGATGAACTGTGAAATGCAACAAAAGCCCCCATTACCACAAGAGGGATTTAGAGCCCACAGAGCAATAGAGGAGAAAAGGGGTAAAAACGCCTTCGTCAAATAAAATACATGAGAGAAAGAAAAAAAAATTCTCTATGTCATAGAAGTCAGACTGCGAAGGCCCGTATGCTCGATTCATATTAAGCATGGGTCCTCAAATCCAGTGAGTGCACTGAGCATTTAACAGTGAGACAATGTGATATTTCTGGATGACTTGTAGTCAATAGCGGGAGTCTTTAAGATATTCAGAGGCTAAATCTGAGCTATGAGAGATCATTTCTCCCTTGACTTATATTCAATACTAATTTTCTGGGAATTCATCATGTCAGTACGTGGAAACCAGAGCTGAATGAGAGTTAAATATGTTTTTTGTTTCCCAAAATGAAACATTATCCCTTCTCCTATATTGACTTCATTCTTGTACGTGCAAGAGAATATTTTTCAAGTGGCACTTTCACAGTCTCAGATAGTTTAACATCTAAATATGGAAAAAAAAAAAAAAAAAAAAAAAAGTATTTTTTTTTTCCATTCTTCAGCTTCTCCAAAGTTTCTTCTCCATACTTTATGGCAAAGGAGGAAATGTTTTGCTCCAAACTTTGACAAAAAAAAGTCAACAGTAAACCCTGTGGGGAGCTGGAGTCAAGGAGGCCCCCTGTTATCTTGTTATGGCAGAGTAAACGGTGAGGCAACACTGAATGCCTTGATGGAGCCCAGATAGACGAGTCGCACGCATTCACACAACACAGCATCACAGAGCAACACCTGATGTTGCATACCAACTTTTTCACTAACTTCACTGTCACAAACTTTTTCTCCCTGGGAGTAAACATTTCCTTCCTTTCCACACTTTTTTTACACAACAGCCTCTCATTTCCGCTCGTACTTAAGCCGTATCTATCACATATCAATGTTGTGGCGATAAGAGGGATAATGGTGGGAATGGTGGACATCATATTAAAGGTGATAATGCTGCTATTAATGATAGTGTCATGATAATAGCAAAGAAAACTGAGGGCGATGGCAGGTAAATAGCAATATTCACAACAGCAATACACAAAATTAATAATTTGCTAAACCTCACCCTTCGTACATAAGCCTTCTATTGCTACAGATCACCAACTAGGGATACATGTAGCCTACGAGACACTAAATTAAATTAAGAGCATTGCTTTTGAATTGCAGTGTAGAGCTACTTAGTCCTTGCATTGTGAAGCACTTTGGATTGCTTTGTTGTTGACAAAAAATTGCTTTTGCTGGAAAGGATATGTCTGATCTTATTTTGTAACATATCCTCGTTTAGTTGATAAGCCTTCATAGCCTACTTGGACAACAAGTTTCCTTGTGTCAATGTCAATGGGCTTTTGGAATGGGGTTTTTACGGTTAAATGCCTGAAAAAAGGTCTGTGGTTAACATGAGTTTAAGAGATTTTCAGATTTTGTTCTACAACATAAAGTATATCAGGCAATGCCCTGCAAGTGTTTACATGTCTTAAAAAGGTAGTTGCTAACAAGTCTCTACATGAGACTAAAGACATATTTGGGGACATTAAATGTCATTATCCACAAACATGGACACTGAATTGTATTTTCCACAGAGCCTATTTTCTGCGAAAAACCAAAATCCAATAATCCAACTGAAAAATCCCATAAGCCTTTCGTCAAGGGAACCAGGGCAATGCTAGCCTCAGAAATGTGTCATCGCTGCAGCAGTCTATTTTGACAACTAGCATCCTAGACTGGTTCCCCTGAGGCTGGGAATTAGTGTTTTTTCCTATACAATACTCAATACTATACTATAATATGCAGTTAGTTAATGATGTGCTTCTTCCCTTTGAAGTACAAACTTGGTTAGGCTACCAATGACGAGCTGAATGCTAACAATTGCAGCATTGTTTCATCCAATGGTTAATGAACCATCAACACATTCACACTAAGACAGGAGTTTAAAGTCATTTGCTGTGTTAAACGAGATGGCAGGCTGAGTGGTACTTCAGGTAGTATTGGGGAACAGGTGATTGTCTCGGCTTAAGCTGACAACGTAAATGTTATTGTGAAGAACCAAAAAGCTCTTGATAAATTAATAAATAATCAATAAATAAATGACCATCTGATGTCTGGTGCTAAATTAAATTATGACATAACAGAAGGAGTATGACTTGAAAGGAAGGACACATGGCCAGTAATTAATATTCAAGAACAAAAAATACATTACAGTATTAGGTGTAATAAATAATAATAATATAATTTTTGTGTGGGGATTTTGTCGGGGATGAGTGGGGAAAAATGCCAGACATTTAACACTGATATCAATCATAGTGCTGTAATGTCTGGAGTTTTTAAAGATAACCAAAGATACAACAACATATATACTGGAAAATATGATGCCCCATCATCCTTCACAGTGTAACGATTATCAAAGAGAGACTTTAAACAAATCATAACTGAACTAAAAAGACAAAGGACTTTTCTAATAATCATTATTATGTATGTGATTTTTACCCGAGACACAAAGTTCACATAAAACATAATCCATAACCAACCTGCTCACACACAAGTGATTATCATAATATTCTGGAGGTTTTCTAAAGACAACAGTCTAGGAATCAAGTCCAAACCAAACCAAATGTGGGATCCATCCTGGAATGAATTCAACATCAAAAAACAACAAAATGTGATAAAAATAAAAAAACACACATGTGAGGTCGGGTGTTTCCTCCCTCAGTCTTACTCAGACATTGGGATACACTAGTGGGCCACAACATGCCCATGACAGTAAGTGTGGGACTTTCTGCCAACACCTGTGTAATGGACTTCTCTTGAGCGTGGCCTGGGCTCGCTGACAAGTCTGCGTTTGGGTTGGCACCTGAAGACCGGGAATAACGAGCAGTTGGAGGAAATAAGAAAATGCTAAAAATTCAGACAGTACCCGACGCTCATGCAAAGTTTATAGCACGGGATGGGTCGGAGAGAATATGATGAGATTTTCCTGTGACCGCGGTGTGTATAACCTTCACATTGGGCGGATAGATGCGGGCTGACAGTTCTGTGCTGTGTTAGAAAATATTCGACCTATTCTTGCTGCACTGGTAGTGTTTCAGTTGAATATATCAGGCTACAAAATAAAAGCTTGTTATGCTGTGGCTGATCAGCAGTGTCCGCATCAACTGCAATCTGTGAAAATTCATTGTGAAAGGTCATGAATGACCAATGTTGCTATAAATGCGCTATAAACATCGGACACGGGCTGGACCTGATGAGACTCCACACAGACAAAGACGGCCTCAGACACAGCTGCAGGAAGGACAGGTGCTGACGGTGCTGCAGCAACCCCACCACTTGCAACTGGGTTAGTTGTACTATGTTTTTTTTCTACTGCGTTACTCCATACTCCATACCCTGTCCTTCTTTCCATAAGGTTTCCTATGATATTTTGTAGAGCCCTGTAGTCATTTGTCTTTAGACCTATTGATCTGTTGTGGCAGGAAGGTTTGGACCCGATTCACACAGCCTCTCTAGAATGAACAAAATATAGTTCATATGCAGCTTTCAGCAGGACAAAAAAGAAAAAAGAGCTTTTGATATGAGTGACGACAGGCCGCTGTCAGTGGAGCCTGCATTTCTTAACCATACTGTTTCGCTGACCATGCATCATATTATCCTGTCGAGATGTGATCCGCAATGTTGCGAGGGCATTATGTAAGTCTTTTGCACAAAAGTGTAAATAAGTGTAACTGTAATGCTGTGGCTTTATCGGGTAAATTAAAATTGTATTGCAAGCATAAACAAAGGAAAACAAATTCATCTAATCTCATTATTGACAATATCAATGCTGGTTGCATCATCAGTGGTACTGTGACTGCAGCTTTAACCCTGCTAAATAATACAGTGTTATTTTATGGCTCCTCAGATAATGAGAAGTGAACCCATTTAGGAGAGTGTATGCTACCTTAACTCCAAATTGAAAGTGTTGAGGGTTGATTAGACTAATTAAATCACATGAAAAGAAACAGAATTCCCTTGAGCACCGATTAAACCCATGTGTGAAAATTTCAGTCAAGTCTCAAACGCTTCCTGTTGGTGAATTATGCAGAAATAACAACTGCCTCGCTCGGCACTCCAGATAGCTATCGGTAATCAAACGAAGAACAATACGACGGGAATGGGAATTTGTGAATTGCACGTGTTTCCTTTAGCATGTTTCTGTCCGTACCCTGTGCCTCTGTCGTGAATTTCAATAGAACTCTGATTTGGTTTGATCCGGCTAAGATGAAAGAAGACACATAAAAAGGATCAAGTTGACTTAATCCTCTGATGTTAAACAGTTCTATTGAATGAGTAATTAGTTTTTCAATGCTGGTTAATTGCTTCTACATTCCTGGTCACTGACCTTTTTAAAAGTCAATCAGCAGGTTCTGAAAAGCTGCCTTTGTGCTTGTTTTTTCGCAATCTTGCCCCCTCACAAAAACGCCGATATAAACAAGCTTGTATGACAGAATGTCACAGGCAACACTGAAGCCACCTTGCCTTTTTTCTCTCACTCTCGCCTTCCTCTAACCCCCCTACACTGACTGCTACAATATGAAATGAGACATATTGCTGCTGACAGCGCACTCGTTTCTCAAGAAAATGTCAGCGTTGAGCCTGTTGAGAGGCGGCGCTGTGTGTGAGTGAGGGGTGGGTGAGGTATGGGGGAGTTAAAGCGCTTTGTCTGTCTGAGACCTCTAATCAGGATCAGCGAAGGAAAAGGTCAGATTTGTGGTATATCACAACGATAATCCATGGCATCCCTTCACTTGCATTAATTGTATGGCACACCTGGAAAAGCCCCTGTATGGCGCTTGAACTGGTTATTAAGCCGGTCATTGAGACAGTGAAAGCAGATCTATATTACCGTCATGTGTGCTGCTTGTGTGCTTGGAATCTGTTGTAGGGATGATGAGCAATGTGGCATCTGGTAACAGAATCTCATGCGGAAATGGGATGTTTGAGAAGTAAAAAACGCACTTTTGGGAAAACGAAGGCAAAAATGAAACCCTGGCAAAATCTCACAAAAACGCTTATAAGCTGAGGTAAAATCAACAGACAAAAACTAGAGTTTGGCTGCAACCCTTTCTCTAGTGCTGATTTAAACTGGAATGTGCCATCTGCTCATGTGAGCCCAGGGGTGAATTTAACTGTGTTCAAAAACTGTACAATAAGATGAAGAAAACAACAACTCAACCTTTAATATTTCTGACGTCTCAAGTTAGCACCAAGGACGCACGACAACAGTGAATTCATACATTTTTTACAGACATTTTAGAGTTTTATCATGCATTAACTGCTGACGGATAATAACCACTTCACATCTGATCTTTGCACAGAGTATTTTCAATCTTGTTTAACATTTCACAACCTTGTTTCACAAAAAGGAGCAAGCTTGTATTCTTTTTAATATTAACTGCTTAATTAAGAAGTCAATTAGGGAACATGCCATTATGTAATATTACATATTGCCCATTAAGAAAAAGCCTGGTAATATTTGCCCTAAAACTGCTGTTTCACAAATCTGTTAAATTGTTTTTTAAATGTGTTTTTATGGAAAAAAACTATAGCACTTTCCAGTCTACAGTCTAAGTGTCACATTCATCCATTCACACATAAATTTATGCACTGACAGCAGAGGCTGCCATACGAGGTGCCAACCTGCTCATCAGGAGTAATTTGGGGTTCAGTGCTTTGCCCAAGGATTGACATGTAGCCAGGGGAGCCAGGGAATCAAACCAGCAGCCTTCCAATTACTGAGCCACAGCCATCTCCTATCTTTACATTCATATCATTTTCTACACAACAGAATGATAAAGACTATTTGCAAGTCACCTTTTCTTATCATGACACAGCTTTAATGACCTTTCATCTGGGCTAAAATGTGAAAAAAAAGCTGCATGCTGCACCGACGTTTCATTAATCTGCTTTGTTTCCTCATTTAGATTTGATTGGCTATGAAATGCACCGGCCTGCCGGGACTCGGGTTTCAGCATTCATCAGCGTTTCCTGGTTGTAAATTGATGGCACAAATAGAGACATAGAGTACTTGCACGGGAATGCATAAGGACATTCACACACACACACACACACACACACACACACACATACACACACACACACGCACGCACACACACACACACACACACATTTAAAATGAGGAATAAATTATGGAGTTACACCTAGAGAGGGTGTTCTATGTTTAATGCCATGTGCATCAAAGAAGAAGCAACACATGCAAATGTATGCTGGTTGATAAGTTTGACTGTTAAAGTAACTGAGTGGATGTTACTTCAGTTTAAGTACAGTGCAGTACGTCTGCACTAAAGTGGATGAGACACTGATCATTCCCCTGAGAGTCTGGGTGCAGTGCGGGAGCCAGACACAAGGATAGAACTACTACGACCCAGTTAAATCTCTCTTTACTAGTCAGAATAACCTTATCTAAATGTAGCAATTTAATACATTTACAATTCTTAACTTAACTTCACAAAGGTACAGCTGTCGTTTAGTCTTAATTGATTAATGAGAATCAGCTTCCTCTGTGTTATACATCATTTTTGTCTTAAGTCGGAGCTGCTCTCCTGCATCCTGCACTAGCTCAATCATCAACTGGTTGGGGCTCTGCGACCTGTCCAGGCTTTTGAAGGCCAGTCTGAGTCTAACTGGAGGGG
Source organism: Spondyliosoma cantharus (assembly GCA_900302685.1). Classification (NCBI taxonomy): domain Eukaryota; kingdom Metazoa; phylum Chordata; class Actinopteri; order Spariformes; family Sparidae; genus Spondyliosoma; species Spondyliosoma cantharus. The sequence goes on from OMLP01013457.1 coordinate 17,715, forward strand.
ACAGTGAAATCTCATATGATGGCAGATTTGTGTGCCAGAGTTCAGTGAATGCCAGCTTATTGCTATCGAAAAGGTCACCGGGCTAGAAGGAGAATAAAATGCCTTTACTGGGGTGGTGGGTGTATGAATATATGTATGCATGTGTGTGTTGGGTGTCTGGTGTGTGTGTGATGGGGGGGTCGATGAAGGCAGAAACCTGAGATAATCATGCTCATATGGGCACCACACCCTCAAGCTGCTGCATCTCTCCCTGTCTCTCTCTCCTCTCGTCAGGCTTTGGTGTCTGTTACCTTCAGCACTCCAGGAAGCAGACGCAAGGCTTTAAAATACACCCGCCTCTACGAGCGCAAAATCAATTACCAGAGAGATGAAATTCTCCGATAACGCGGCCTAATGATAATTGCCCCGAATCTGCAATGATCTGACTTACAACACAAACCACTATTGGCATTGCAGCAGCGTATTGGCAGCCAGAGTAGCTGGAATATCAATGATAATTGTTCTGATGTTGATTTGGAGCCACGTTACTGCCTGGGGTAAACATACACCAATTGCAGAGAATTGGACTCTATGGCAAGCGGCAGGGGTCATATTTCACTGATGTCTGTGTGATCTGTGATGAGTACAGTATAGTAGAGAGAGGAAATGGTTATGTGGGAGCTAACCACTGCCTGTTTAATTGAAGCGCTCCTATCACATTGACTGCCGGAGACATGAGGGCGACAGCGCGCCGCTAACTCCCCGCTAATTCAATAAGCGATCATCAGACTGTTAAAAGGCTGGCAGTAATAATAATAAACCCAGTTTCAACTGCACGTCCAGAAATAGCACGGCTCCACTGAAGCATCAGACACAGATGACCGCTGTTGATGCAGGATTCATCCGCAGTCGCTGCAAAATAAATAGGAGACGCGCTTCAGGTTCAAATGCGGATCAATTAGAGGTCACTGGGCCACCCAGAGGGAGATTGGAGGGTGACCCCATTTTGTTGATGACCTCCTACACATCCTACCCACTCAACTCCCCTTTGCCTTCAACCAACCTTGGCCGATCATTGGAGTCAGCATTTTTTAAAAGTGCCTGAGAGATGTCGGGCTGAATAATGTGTCCTATGAATAAAACACATTAGCTACAAAACATGTTGAATTATTCACATTTCAGAGCCTCCATTCAGCCCCCACGCAGTAGATATTAGTTCCTCAGTCACCGTATGCTTTGCACATAGTCCTCCGAGTCTCTGTCTCCCCCGTGTTCGCTCCCTCTCGCTTCTCTCTTGATCATTCGCCCGCTGTCTTTGTCATCTGTATTTTGTTAATCCCTCTCTGTTCCTCTGTGTCTCCTCTCAGCTGACTTTCTGCTGATGGCGACCGTCTATTTATACTCTTCAAGTTACTACTTTTCCTGGAACATCTCGCTATTTATCAAAAGAGCTCTTGAGGCTGTTGAGGAGTGCATTTGTTCTGAGAGAATCTTTGATGACTTGGTAACACACGACGGCCCAAAATGGATTCATCATTTAGCGTTAATCTGAGGCGACCAGCTGTGAGTTTCAAAGTAAAAAAAGGACCCGGAATAAGGAGGGAGGCGGGTTGCTAATTAAATACTTGACCTAATATGCATCTCATTTTATTTTCAGCTCCACCAGGAATTTGTGATTTTCATGATTGCAACGTAATTTTCAGAATCAACAGCACCACATGAACTTCAAAGGGTAAACCAATCAACCAATCACTGCTTTTTATTGTGCTGTTCAATTATAAAAATCCCTCTAATCCTACAAAATACCAATTTAAAGTTATCTCGATGGTAGAACTCTTTATGAACAAGTCGCTTGTGGCCAATTTGTTCAGTGATTCAACAACCCCTATTTTCTGTTTTTGTGAAATTAAACAGAAAGGGAGCTAAGTGGTTCATTATTCTAAAAACCCTGCCTCTGTTTTTGGACGTAAAACAACTTCAAGTTAAACACAATAACAAAACAAGTTAATTGGTGCAATTCTTATAATACATAAAACACTATTTGGATTCCCCCTCTATTTGATTCACAGCAAACAATAATGATTTAACCAGTTGCCAGTTCAGGAAATCTCAAGAAGTACAACATTACATATATGGTGTGTTTGGAAACAGGACTAAGGGTCTACAACCCTGCTGCCAGTTCAATCTAATAATCATCAAAACTAATAATAACATGCAAGTATAATATTCATACCATGCTCACCTTCTTAGTTCATCGTTTGAATGCTAACGTTTGCTAATTAGCACAAATTAAACCCGAGGCTGATGGGAATATATTGGACAAATTAAAATTTTGACTTGATAACGATGCTAGAGGACCAAAGTTATTACAATCAATCCTGAGGGGGACATGGATGTTTGTACCAACTTTCTTGGTTATCCATCCAACAGTTGTGTAGATACTGGACCAACGTGGTGAACTAACAGACCAACCGACACACCAACACACCAACATTGCCATTAATATGTCTCATTTCCACTGCAAGGTACTACTCGACTCGTTTTTTTGGCTTTCCTTCAGCAAAAGTTGTGGACAGTACCTAGTACTATCAACACTGCAGACCACTGATTGGTCAGAGGAATTCATCACTAGATAATCTCATTGTCTGCGCTCTCTATTAATTTTATTTATCTAATGACTGTTGGATCCATTAGCTTCCACAAATTGGTTGCCCTTCTACCTTGAGTCCTAACTGACATAACAACCAAAAAACTCAGATCATAGAACAAAATCACTCTGAATAGGGTTTCCCAAACTTTCCTGTCTTTTGTCTCTGCATTCAACCTTAATTAACACAAAATGTGTCTCCTTGCTTTGAAAAAACTCCTATTCTCCTGCCTAGATTCAAGGGGTACCATCTCAAGTGGAAAAAGAACTTGAGAAAAGTACCTGGTACCATAAGCGAGTCAAGTAAAATCAAGTTAAGTCGAGTCGAGCCGTACCATGAAGTGGGGGTAAGGCTACAGAGCAAAGTCTCTAGCATGGTGGAAATAAATAGAGACAGATCTGTCACCCAACTAATTTCTTATAGCAAGAAAAATATACTGAAATGGAAAGCAACAGTCTCCAAGTCAGAGTGTCACTTGATTGCCCAAATAAACATTTTAAGGATGGAACGGGGCCTAATACACCAATAATGAAGGCTGACACCACTCAGCTTGAGTTAAAGAAGCAAAGCAATGAACACTTACAGTACTGCATGGGCAAAGGTGTCACTAGACGTGAGAAAAACAAAAAAGAAAACTTGTGTATTGTCAATGAAAATAGTGCTCCACTTAAGTTACCATACATGCTGTTGTATTTTTAGCCCACCTGTGTACTATTTCTCCGTGAAATGGTTGAATTTTTAGGCCACTCACTTGTTCAGCTCTGCAAAACACACATTGACGCAACAGTAAAGCCGTTGAGGGATCTGTATTTTTTATGGGACTCTGACGTGCGTGGGGTCGAGGTGAGTGTGTGTGTTCTCAGTAGTTAAGTCACATTACACAGTGTTTTCTGCTAGTAAGCAGCATGAACAGCACATCAGACATTGTTTGCAAAGCACACGAAGAAGCGGGTCTCTGAACAGCAGAACATGACGTCAATGGGCACAAACTTCTATTTCTTCAGCCACGGAAAAACGTATCTGAGTCACACAAGCTTTGAAAGAGTCTGTCACGGCTGTGGGGTCAGAACAAGCCGAGAAGATACACGATACACAGACACAGATAAGAAAGCTGCCTTGGTGTATTTTTCTTGGTGTACAACATTTCAACAGGAAGATTTGGGGTTTTTCTTCACTTTTGCACGTACTCACCAGGGCACAATATGTCTCCGGAGGGTCTCCACAGGTGATGTTTGGGGGGTCCAGAGAAACCTTCAGGTACTGGGTCATGTCTGCTGCCTCTGGCTGGCAGGCCATGTAGTCCCAGGTTAAGCCTTCGTCGGAGTAAACCTGGGACTTACACACATCGTAGTGGCCCCATGCTGCAGGGTAGTGCTGCATGGCCGCCTGGCAAACACCGGTCCACAGCGCCTGCAGCGTCAACGCCAAATGGAAACGCATGACTGCTCCCCTCTCAGCTCCTTCTCAAGGAGGTGTGCAAACAAGGAATCCCTCTTCTACTTCCACTTACTACTACTCACTCAACTGGAGTGAGGAGGCATGCCAAAGTCCCCTCAGGTGGAGCGAGGGTCAGTTTAGAAGTTGCTTTTCTTTACTATTTCTGTCTCTTTTTAAGATGTTTTTTGGAGTGGGGGATAACTACAGTACAAGGGATGGTGCGGTTACTGGCCCATTGAGAAGATAAGAGGAGAGGATTGAGGGAGGGAGGAGGATGGTGGAGGATGAGGAGAAGGAAGAGGGGGGAGGCAAGAAGGAGATAGCCCTGTGACACGCTGATAGGAAGATGAGTGACAGGTCTCCTCAGCTCGCCTGGCTGTCAATCATGGCCCTCGTCCTGCGTGGCGATCTGGTGCTGCGGAGAAACGAGAAACAGAAGAAGGGGGGGGTTGAATATACCTCCCATGTGGGAATACAATTTGACAGTGAGAGAACATTAGCTGGCGCCGTTGCATGGGTGAAAGGTGTATGTGTGAATGGAAAGTTGGATGGGTGCTAGATAGGGGTGCCATGTTGGTGTTTGTTGTCCATCAAAACACAGAAAATCAGTAAGTGAGGCCATCAGGGTAAATTGGATCCTGCTGCTTTCACACCAAACCCTCATCTCACGCAGCGGTATCAATCCTACAGTGTTAAAGCTTTCCCCATCCCCTCACCCTCCTCACACCCATCCCACACCCCTCACAGCAAGAGCTGGAATGACAGATGGAACAATGAGTCAAAAGAGGTTAAAACAGGATAAAGAAACATTTTGTTTTCAGCGATCACAGAGCGATTACTATTCAATTTACACTTAATGTGGTAGATTGAATATACATTTAAATTTCAATGTACTTGTTGCATCATGTAAAATATTAAACTGTTTGTGGAGCATATTACTATTAAAAACTATTGTTTACACCAGCAGATATTCCCTCTCCTGTGTCCATACACACAATGTTTTATTGTCTAATGTCTGATCGAACTTGTGCCAGTCGCCCACTACCACTCAAAATGTCAAAGTGTGATCAAGGACTATTGGGTCAGTGAATCACCAGGGACTCATGCAGGACTATTATGACTGTGTTGCCATCAGTGGGTATATCAATGTGGTGACCCTTGCGGTGATCTGTTGCTTGGAGTTTGCCAACTTCACTTTAAATATCATTAAGAAAAGGGTCAACCACTTCAACCTGCATTCATTGATTCTTTTTACTAACTGACAAATTGATTCACTCCCCTTTTAGCTCTGCTTTGGTCTCCACCAACTACAGAGGGAGATATCCATGTCTTTAGCTTCTAAACGCTCCGCTATGTTCACCAGATAGTCACTAACTTTGTCAGTGGGTAGGTAGCTGGCTGCTGTGGCTGACAAGACACTGATGAAGGTGAGAGTGAGTAACAGTGGTTTTCAGCTGTAAAACCAAAACAAACCACCTGAAAGACGCTAAAAGTTCATAGAGAAGAGAGGAACTGCGGTGCTGACAGATCAGCACTACACCTTTCAAATTACAAGCAGTCACCTAATCTATGGTTAACAAATAATATTGATCATTGAGCAATTTAAAAAAAAAATCCTTAAAGAGGATAAAGTGGCCAGGCTTACTTGATATAGTCCCACTTTGTGGTTGAGGATAAAAACAGTGAAACGTTATCATAAATATCTTGTGACTCATGCTGCTTTCAAGTTTCCTCTCTTAAGTGGTAGAGCTGTCCATAGCAGAGGCAACTGCACTATATCACATACAGTGATTTACTTTCCAGGCTGAGTAGCATCCATTTATATCTGCCAACCATCACATACTATGGCCTCACTTTTCCTTTTGTCTGAAGTTCTTGAATTAAAAACACCTATTTTAACATAGCTGTGTGTCGGGCTTTCAAACATTCAACCCCGCTGTCTGTTTATTTCAGAAATAGCCTACATTTTAGGAAAAATGCTCGTCCTTTACTTTGTTTTTGAATTGACCTTATAAAGTCTTTTAAACTAGTCTGTCTACAACCTGCTTATACCTTGATCTCTCTCTCTCCAGAAACACAGCAGTAAGCCAGTTGGCTGAACCCATGGATACAAGTGTGTGAAGGTTTCCTGCCTGCAAACAGCAGCCTGATTGATGGAGACCGGAGTCAGTGGTCAGAGACAGGAGGGACACACTGGTAGACATTTTACCGCTGCTTAATCAGTCAGCCGAATCTGTGTCTGTGTGTGCGTGTGTGTGCATGTGTGTGTGTGTGTGCGTGTGTGTGCGCGCGCGCACACATGCATGTGCGTGTGCGTGTGTGTGTGCTAACCAATACAGCAACCAGTCATTCTGGTTCAATTGGCAGCTAGTTGCACAGTGTGTTGTCATTGCTAATTAATTCCAATTTTCATTTATAATTAGATTAGAAAAGATTAGATTAGACACTGAGTCACAGCAGCATTGAATAACAAATAATAGTTTATCAGTAAAAATAAATCATGGGGAAGCAGGGGGAAAATTGTATTATACCACATTCCAATGTTTTAAAATGCAAAAATGCAGCACTCTCGGTCGAGCACACGCTGCGACAGAATGATGAGGTGACTTATGTGTAATGTGAGAGTGTGAGAAAGACGATATGTCACTGGTACTCTATATAGGAGTCAGCGCAAAGACTGAAGACTCATTTAAACAAATTTACACCCTCCAGATTACGATAATATGTACATATGTTGAGATTCAATGTGCATATGATGTGACCATGTACTGAAAAAAACATCAATGAGAAGGCACACTTGCCACTTTTGCACATATGTATACATGGGAATGCCATAATATTTGTATTTGCATGCTCATAATGTCAATCTGATTTGTTGTGTTAATGTGAAAGAGATCTAAAGCTGCATTTGAGTCAGATCGTCATTTTAAAGAGCACCCGAGAACAGAGGTGAAAGGTTAGTGGTATACAAATACGTCCTATACAAAGCGGCAAATACACATGAAGGAGACGGATCTTTTAATGTTACTGGAGGTATTCAATCCATGAAATGTTAAGATGAAAAATATAGGATACGATCTGAATACAAAAATTGCCCCCATCTCATACACAAATAATTCCAGTGCAAAAAATACAAATCCATCGCATCAATAGAAAGAAACATATTCCACAAATATGGCTGCAAACTGGGATTACAGTTTTCACAAGATTATCATGAAAAACGCGAGTATTAGGAATCAGAGGATGGAGGAAGGAGGAAGAGGTTAAGGGGAGAAAGAAATGAAGCACCTTAAATGTAAAATTTAAGAATGTCAATGGGGGAGATGTCAGCAGGTGAGGAAGCAGCCAATTATCCAGAGGAACTCTTGGCACCGAGCTCCCTGTTCCCCATTAAGAGACATAATATTTCCGTGTTAAGGGGGAGACTAAAGAGATAGCCCGCGATGTCTGCTTGTGTATGTGTGTGTGTGTGTGTGTGAGAGCTTCACGTGCAACCTCTGGATACAGAGAGGTTCAAGTCATGGGTAATGAGACAACAAGCGCTGGCGAGGCGCCGATAACAAGCAATAGAGATCACAAAAGCGGGGTCATGATCACTCTACCATCCTGGACACGGCGGCCCCTTCCTCTCATTACTCCCTGCTTATAACCCTCCGTCGCCCCAAGGAGATGAGGCGAGAGAGAGGAAAAGGAGAGCAGATGGGAGAAGTGTGGATGCGCATTTTAAGTGAGAAATGGGTTTATTTTAGGGCGGGTCGCTTCCTCCAACCATCGATCAAGGTCCGAGGACATCAGAGGAGGCGTGCTCACAGGAAGTCTGAAATTCTTCCGTGTACAGGAATATATATCGCACGGAGAGGGGGGAAAAAAAACACTTACAGGAACAGTGGGAGGTCGCTGGGTGTGAGGGAGGCTGACTGCTAGAAAAATAAGTTTTGTATTCAATGTTGAAAATGTTTTTTGTAAATGATTGCGAATAGGAATTCTTATAAGGCACATTAACTAACTAACATATTTATCCAGCACATTTTATCAATGATTTTACAACTTAAAATAAGAAGAGATACAAATAACAAGAGATAAACATAAAGAATGTTAATATAGAAGCTGATATTTTAAGGTGAAACAATGGATGAATGTTGGTTTAGGTTAGAGGGGATATTAACAATGGGAAAGTTGAGTGAAACAAGTGAATGTTATTCATCCTGGGTGTTGCATCGTTAGAGAATAACCTTAAGGATACTCCAAGACATGTATAAAGACCAGTAGTACTGTGCTTTAAATAATTATTTCTGTTGATAGGGTTTTCAAACAAAGAAAAGTTTAAATACCTGGTAAATAAGTAATTTCCCTCACTGAAAATCAAGAATGTATTTTTCAAAAGTTTAACTATTGGACCAAAACTAAAAAACATTAATAATAAAGGGTTACATTTATAGTTAAATATAATTTAGTTAATACATATTTTAACAGCTAACAAACAATGAAAAACTTTATATACCATTCATTAAGCATTTGCAAATGTTTATAACCATCAGTTGCAACTTTACATTAAACAATTGCTTGATAAATGGTTTATAAAGCAATGAAATGACTATGAACTAAAGTTTAATGAACATAACCCATTTATTAATGTTGTTTATCATAAAGTGTGAGTTTCCACATTGCACTTGTTCAAGCTGCACACTGGGTCGCGATTCCAAGCTCACTGTGATCACAAAAACCTGCAGGTATGTACAGGTGTGAAACTGAGATTTAAGTACAGAGAAACTTTCCTCCTCTGCACAGTGAAGTGAAGGCCAAACGTATTCACAAGTGTAGGTACAATACGCAGGCTCCTTTGAGTGAAGATGGTCTTGAAAAACATGAAAATCGCAAGTTATAGAAAATGAAATATAAAAAGTAAAAGCAGCAATTTAAAGTTGGAGCGAAGAGGGAGATGAATGTGGTTCTGACTTTGTAACATTAATCTGAAGACGCATGAAAGTTAACCAGCCAAAATTACATTCTCCTGTGTGTGTGGGTATCAAACCAAATCGAATGAGATTTAAATATCTTAATAAATGATGCAAAATGTGAAAAATGAAGCGTCTCAAGGACATCTAAATGTTATTTTACAGTCTTACAGAATGATGGAAATGAGATAATTGCTTGTAATGCTGCATGAAAATGATCAAATTCAAAAACAGTCACATGAATATGAACAATAAAGATTTAAAAAAAAAAAAAAAAAAAAGAAGCTATGGGCAGCATCAGGTCAAACATATCGACAAAGCCCTTTCCCATATAAACCACATACAGTAGAGCGGTTACTGAGGTGTGCACTCAGCCTGCCCCGAAACAACAGGGGACTGTAGGTACCGAACTGCCAGTGCTGCAAGCTCGATTTTATATTTAAACACATGAATCTTTCACAAGGCCCTGTCGGCCCGTGAGAGAGAGTTTGTTCTGGCTTCTGAGTTCGTCACATCCCACCCAAACAGCCACCCATGCACCCACCGCTCGCCTCGTCTCTGGGGCTTCCAAACAGCCTTCGGTGTCCACTTGCATTTCATTCCCGGGGCCACTCGAGCATCACTGAGTGTCTCTCCAAATCATGGGGGAAATGTTACACGCATGTCCCCAGAGCTGCTCTTTACTACTATAGGAGGAGTCGTTTGTGAATCATGCATATCATCGAATGAGCAAATGAAGGAGCCCCATAGCTGCCTCTTCTTTCTCACTTTAAGCCTTAAACTTCTGCAGGTATACATGTCGTCCCGGGTATGTAATCGGCTTCTTGCTCACATGATATTTGGAAGTCTTTTGTGGGAATTTTATCAAACAGCAATCTCACACACATTTTGAATTGGCAAATAAGCACCCATATTGTTGATTTGGACTCAGAGTTTTTCTCCTTCTCGTCTCTTTCTTTATAGTTTTGCCTTATTGATCGTTTCGCTTTTTGTCGACCACTGGTTTGTGTTGGTTCAGCAGTTTCTTCTGCCGCTGGCTGTGTGGTGCCAACATTTTCATCTCCTCCAGACTGCATTTCCAGTCGATCTTCGATCAAAAAGGCCATTTTTTTTCTCAACCGGGACGAAGGTCATAATCTCCCACGACTATCCCGTGGTGGCCCACAGGGGGCAGTACTTACATACCTGCCTGGCTGCTTCACAATTCGACAAATTGTCCTTAAATTTAAAAACTGTCCACTTTAGCTCCAAATGATGTGCTCGGCCCAGAGTAAGGTGGAATAATTACAAGGTTACCACTGATGTCCGAGCTATTTTCCCCCTCCTTTCGTTTTTAATTTCACGCATTTTATGCACTTTCAAGGGCAATTTCTGACCCTCACTCCTGTCCTGTCTCTACCTACTTTCATCTTTTCTAACTCTACCTGTTTCGTATTCCCCACCAGTGCCTTAATAAAAGAGAAACAAGCGCGCGGGAGAGAGAAGGGCAGAAAGACAGGAGGGCAGACAGTCAGAAACAGATGAAAGATAGATAAAGATAGAAGCTGGCCCGGCTTCAGAAAAAAAAACAAAAAAAAACAGCCTCCTGCCTGCTCTCTGTGCTCCACTCACCAGATTTCTCTGCCTGCCTTTCCAGAACCCCTAATCTTCCCTGTTAACAACCTGCCAATAGTCCTCTGTCCTCATGAATAAACATATGGAGAGTGGAGCATGGCCCGGCAAACATGACAGCCAGCGTTAGCGTGGAGCGTGGAGCATCCCTATAACGCATCCCTGGGGCTTGCCTCCCAGTCAGCCCATCACTTAGCGCTCTTTTCCACTTCTTAAAATGTCACCGCCTTCAATCGGCAGGCTTATGATCTTTTAATAATGACGACAGGTAGCAAATGGGTGGAGTGCTGACAGCTGGTTAAGTGACTCCGTGTTGGGGATGGGTGGCCTCAGAAGGAATCAAAGCTGCGGTTCTGCTCTAGGGTTAAACAAATAGTCTGCCTGTTTCTGTTCAGCCAAACCCGGGCGTGTTTTTGAAGCTTGCTTTCCACCTCTGATGTGATAAATTATTACCTGTGTGTAAAAGCTTGCGTTCAGTAACGACGTCAGACATAACAAGTGTCTCACCCTGATGGAATTTCATCAGTTTAGAGTTTTTCTCATGTTCAAGAGGCTTTTTTTCTACCCGCTCAAGAAAACCAGAAATGAGGTGAATTGCTGAAATAAGGCCGTATTAGTGCTCGCCTTGAGCCGTGAGGTAATCATCCCTTCAGCAGGATGCAGCTGCAGCCTCCTCCTCCAATCCAGGAGCCAAGACAGGTCAGGCCTCTGAAGGCGTCCCCGGCCCCTGCCTGCTGAAGACGTGCCTCCACCAGCTGCACATGCCACAATCCTCTATCACTCCCTCCGTCTCTGCTAACTCCATCCACCCCACCCCCGTCCCCCGAGCTGCTGCTGCTGAAGCTGCCACATGCACTCTGTGTGCGTGAGAGCAGCACTTTTGACAGGGGTGACTGTGGCGACACTGCCCCCGAGTCGAGCTGAACACCCTCGGGCGTCAGTTACTCCAGCGCCACATAACACAGCAGTGCACGGGGCACCCAATGAGACAGTGAGACAAGATCACGCCTCCGCCCAGCCCTCACCCCCCTCCCTCTCGCCACCCCTCGCCACCCCTCGCCACCAAGCATGCCTCTCTTTGCGACACGGGAACACCTTATGCATTATTAAAGACACTTTTCCTAAAAGGCTGCGAGCACATTATTCTGCAACCACAGTGACATGTCTGGATACTCAAAATGTCCACTTTAGCTCTGAAGAATGTGCTCACCCAGGTAGCTCCTCTCAGGCTGGAAATATAAGCAGGAATAAAGCCATATGGTCTGAAGCTGCGAACAAGCAAACAAGCACGCAGAATGTGACGATTTATCGGCTGTCATTATTTCACAGGATGAGTAAAAAAAAACACACACAAAAAACAGGCTGCAATCAGATGACTCAGTCCGTTGAAAATGACTGTTGATTGTGAATGGCATCTATAAAGTGGCAAATTGCACAGTGTCGACTTAGCACGTCCTTAAGAGAATAATTGTCAGGCATTAGCCAACGTAAACACACGTGGGCAATGCAGATTGCGACCACTGCCAGGGATGTTTGTGTGAGACATGTCAAAACCACTGGGCTATGAAGCAAGAAGGAGCACTGGAGTCAAGCAGATCTGAATGACATGACAAAGAGTGAAGCAATGAAGCATGTGCCAAAACAAATCTGATTGTAATAGGCTGGTCATATAATGACGTATCAAAGGCAGGCCAATTGGCTCCAGCATGCATGACACAATTGTAATTATGCGTGATAGACAGGAGACGTTAGGTAATAAGTTCCACAAGGGGGCGCCTCTGGAGATGACCCGAGGCGATGGTGTTAAGTTTTGGACGCAGTCAAGGTCGCGTCGTCTGTAAATATGAACATGTCTTCCTGCGTGGTTTTAGAAAGTCTCCAAAGTTGTTTGCGCTCTTTGGAGGTAAAATACGCGCATCTCTCCCCTATTCCCCCCCCGCCCCTCCATCTCTGGTCATTAAAGGAGATAACTGCAGCCAGGCCAGAGACAAGTAACTTCCAACCACAACGACCGGACACTTGAACGCAGGAGTGTACGCTCCACG
>OMLP01013458.1:0-15458 GCA_900302685.1 Spondyliosoma cantharus
CAATGATTCAACATCTGAACCGAAAGCATCCAGTTGTAACACCAGCTCACCAAGCGTCACTGACACAAGCTAACGTAAACATTGATGTTAGCTAATTTAACGTAGCCTACCATCGTTACATTGCAAGAGAGTAATAGCCTACACCAAATAACTCCTTTCCACAAACACACACACATCTCATCTCTCTCACTTTCCCTCACGCATGCGTGCACACAAACAAACACACACTATTACTCCCGGTGTTAGGAATAGTTGGAATAAATACCTGTATGTTTTTTTCAGGAATAAAAGCCAATTGCTTGGTCTATTTAACAGGCCTGTCATTTTCATTATGCATTATTTGGTATTGTTGTTTAATAATGCAAAATTATTTTTTATTAGATTAATCGATTAATCGATGGGATAATCGGTAGAATACTCGATTTTAAAAATATTCGATAGCTGCAGCCCTAGTTTAATTCATATAAAAAAGCAAGTATAACTGTGCTTGTAGGTACAAAGTGCTACATTTGGTCAGGCAAGATTTTTTCCCTGTATAAGTCTTTGTGCTAAGCTAAGCTTAGAGAAAGAAAGAAAAAATATACAGTATTGGAATAGATCCCAAAATGTTGAACTGCTCCTTTAACTAAGCCTCTTTTCATTAGTACATAGTGGAGACATCATAGTAAATGTTTTTATTACTTAGACCAAATCACCCATTTAGACTAATCTCACAAGAACTGTGGACTGTGTTTCTAATTGTGTCCTATTTTCAGCAGGAACAACACCGATATGGTGATATCAGTTACGCCATGTTCCCACTTCCCCTCCTGAACTTCAATCACCTCTTCTAAAACCTCAAACTGACTTAAGCAGACTTTAGTCATAACTCACCAGACAGATCAAAAGGAAATCAATAGAGGAGCTTTGTTGCACTAATTGCATCATCTATCTGTTTGTGAGTGCTCAGTGAAGGAGCTCATGTTGACTAATCATCTTCACAGAGCACTAATACAAGAAAGATAGTTACAAATTTTAACATGCACCACCAATATTCTGTGATTTTGCATCAAGACCTGCCTGAAAAAGGTAACATAATTACAAAGAAGCTCTTTTAATTCTCTCAGTTGATATTCACTGTCAGCCTGCCATCTCTCTCTGCCTGGATGGCCACTGGATCTCACATCTGAGCTTCCCAAAGTGCCCAAAAGCCCCCTGTGAGAAGAGGCTCTATATTTGGCAGCCATGGCTTCGTTCCTGACATCCTGAGCACACACATCCCACCCAGTCAACATCCTGACTCTCATCTGCAAACAGCCCAACAACACTGAAGGTGTTTTCCTGCAAAAGTGCACTTTACTTACATGCATTTTTCTACCAAAGCTCATTAGCGTGTCAATGTGGAGGGAAAAAAACAGCACATAAATGGGGCACTTACTGTAGCTTGTCTCCTATGAGAGTATATATATACCTTCGCTTTTTTTCTTTTTTCGACAGCCCATTACAAGAAATTGTATTTGGACATGTTTCCTGAAAGCCTCGTCAATCGCTGTAGTGTGTGGAGTGTGTTAGGTTGATGTAGGTTAATGACATGTTATTGCATGCAGATGGAAATAAAAAAAAAAGTCACAGCCTCAGTTATATCAAGTCAGATGGATGAGAAGAAGGGATGTGTAATGCCTGAGTATTGCAAGATATGATCAACACATGATGATATCCATAGAGATATTCTCTGATCATGAGTATTGCAGAATTCATGTTTGGAGAGTCTCACCTCCCTGTATGGGACCACTTTTATACTGCTAGAATCTGTCAGGATATTGTACAGATATAACCAGGAACCGAGCACATAGGATATCACGATTTGTCCAACTGGATTTGTCTGTTAGCTATTGACAAAGAGCATATGTTTTGTTAAAAAATAACAGAGGGTGTGAGCAGCAGAATGGAATGATTCTTGAATTCATCTTTGCTGAATTAACAGAGCAAAATGTGAGAGATCTTCAGCATTATAATGAAAAGTGAAAATATTTTCGCTCCAATATGAGAATATGGCGCAGCATATTAGACTATGGCGGGAAACACTGAGAGCCCTGATTGTACATTTATTGGGTTTTAAAAGCTGATTGTGTGGACTATAGTCAGTATTCAGCCAAATCAAGTATACAATTGTATTTAGTCTTATTTTAAAGGGGCAGCAGGGTAGGATGACAGGCTGACCATGAATCAGATTGGAACCACTTGTGAATGAGCTGTAAGAATAAAAAAAGTTTAACAAAACATTTAATGCAGGTTGAAGCTGATAAGACGTCCTGCTTCTGTGAGATGCCTTACATCATGATTACAATGATATCCGTTAATATGCACTGTCCCTAAGAAATAAACTGAATGAAATAAAAACATGAAACACATTGTATCTTTAATGCGATTTAACTTCCCGAGAATGACGTTTCTGATTTTTTAAATCATCAAATCATTTACATCCATAAAGCCGCTTAAAAACAGAGAAAAATTACCCTTCAGAACTTACCTGAGAAAACTCTCTTTTCTTTTTTCTTTTTTTGTTTTGTTTTGTTCAGTATCAAAATAATTAATTGATAGATGAGAACGTTCACTACTATTGGAAACAGGAACTGTCAATAGCTTATTCAGCATATTTTAAATGGCATTCATTTTCCCAAATGGAAGCTAAAGAACAGAGCTAACGTGAGTATGAACAGGCTGCAGGTAAGCTAGCGTTAACTGGGCTTGCCATAATGGCACACTTCAGAATTAAAAACAGGCGACAGGTTTAACTTTACGGGGTTGGTGACTGTGCAAATAAAGCATTTGACAACATAGTTTCCTCGCTGTGTCAGGCCGGAGCTCTGCTGCTGTTCACTCCTCTCCTCCAGCCTCGCTGTGTTTAACCATCAGGACAGTTTAAAAATGCGACTCCGCCTGGTGTCAGCAGAGAGTCTGCTGTTTGGATGAGAAGGAGAAAGACGGTGCAGATGGACATGTCCTGTGTGTGTCTGAAATGACTGACGTTTGCATATCAGATCTACCAAAGTTATATTTGATCAAATTTGTAGCACACAGACAAAACTATATTTGAGAAATCATGAGAAGTCATCTTTAGTGAATGAGTTATAGAAACCTATAGATTCTTCAACTTGATAATATTATATATCTGTATCAATAGGCTCTAAATGTCATACCCAAAACGAGATCAATAAAAGATCTGTCATGAATAATGCAGTTTACTTCACAGGACAAGAAGTTGTAATATGCTACAAAAGGTCATAATAGAGAGTAATACATCCTGTATACTGATGTCATATTTCCATAAAGCTATATCATCCAGCTCGGGAAAGAAGCAAACACAGAAACACAAATCTTAATCATCCTGTTTCACACTGATTTCTCTAATAATAGGCTGAATTATCTGGTCAGCTCGTGAAATTGCCAAGCGTGCTGTCTCCTGATCGAGGAGACAAAACAATGGGAAGCTGAGCAAAGCCAGAGCACCTCAAAACCAATCTCTGAGAGACAGAGGGAGAGAAAGAGAGAGACAGAGAGAGAAGGGGGGTAGTAATTGAATCCCGGGCCCTGTGTCTGTTGTATATGTGGATAATGACATCCCAGTCTATTACAGGGGAATATAACACATACACAACACATTTTAGTCCACATTACCTGAAAAAAGGGTTCAAGTAGACTTCCACTGTTTTCTAACGCTGGTACAAACTGTTGGGGCAGAGACTGACACCCCAAAAAAACCTTTTCTTGTCAAACATGCAGAAGGCTTTCTTTGTGATTGCCGCCATTTTGATGAGATGGAGAGAGATTGCGGCACAGTGGCTCAGCTCCTCAGAGCTATGCCCATAGGGGATGATGGTGTTACAGGATATAAGGTATGGATCATATTTCACCAGAGCGGTATGACAGGAAACAGAGAAACTGACAGAAGGATGCAGCAGGTCTGAAGATGTTCAGATGGTTATCAGGGACAGGAAATGGTCGCCCGCCTTGCATTGGGAACAAAAACGCTGCTGGATTTGAAGTGATTATGGTCGTCGCGGGGGGTCTGTGACAGTGTTTGCACTCGCTGTCACAATTCATACGTACAAAAGCAACCACTGTCCTGGTCGAAGGCGCATTGTCTTGCTGCAGCTCACTTCCTGCTTTGTGGTTGTGGCAGACCGTTGAAGTGCTCCTAAGAGGAAGCAGCAGGCGGATCTATGGACGAGCAGAGAGATATGATGATCTGCCGTTCTCCCAAGGGACTCCCATTTAGGATGATCACCACTAATAGGTTTCCATTAACAACATGGGTGGTCGAGGCAAACGGTTCCTACTAAAGTTCAGATCTGTAGGATTTCTTTTGTCCATGGAGAAGTGCTAAAATCAGTAAAATATATGCTAAACAGGAAGTTATAGACAATAGTTACGATACTGGTTTCTGCTCCTGACGTTTTTGTTTTTATGTGATTCTAAATTCAAAAAATATAGGTGGAAAGATTTACTATATAAAATTTCTGCATTAAGTCGAGTTGAGTTATTGCATTATTGTTGTATTGTTGTGTATTGTTGTTTCCAAGAATGTACCACAACGGACCACACAGCGGCAGAAGTGAATAACTGTGCATTAAAACTGTTGGTCAGTCAGAAGATGCCACCAACCTTTTGTGATGAAAAGATAGTTAAGAAACAAAGGACTGGCTTATAAATAGCATATTATGAGTTGCAGCCCTAGTGTGACAGGTTCACGGCCGAAAGAGGTTCAGTTTTTATTCAGCAGAGATGATTCTTTGCTTCATGTAAAAAAAAGAAAAAGTAGTACTCAAGCTCCATTTTCTCAGTCTTTCATGCTCATATCATAAGTCCCTCTGTTTGATTGTATTTCTGTCTTTTGTGTTTCCTCACAGAGAGCTGTAAAGACATCCTCGCCGCCACTGGAAACTACGCTCAGCCGGAGGTCACCACTCTGACCTGACGCTTATTGGCCATGAAATGACGAGAGAGCATGAGTGTGCTGTGGAGTACACGCTGTGCAGAGCTGCAGCTCCGCTCCCTGCTTTGTTTCCTTTTCCTGAATGAACTGCAGTTTCTTTTTTTCGTCAAGACAAGATTTTAGTTTTGTTTTCGTTTCTGTCATACATCCAAAAAACCCTGTGGTACAAAATCAGTTGCACAGCAGATTTATCATATTACTCTCATTTTACATGTTACAGACATTTTGCATGTGTTGCATGATCTAGCATCGTGTGACGTACTTTAAAAACTGGCTGCCATTTGTATGGTTGTCATTCAGTGGACGTGTCATAGTTTGTCTTAAACACCCTGAAGACCCTCAGTTAGCTTCTTGCAATGGATCCTATATGAACACATTCTGCAAATCTTCTTTTCATACTCTTTGCATTGCTGAAAGCTAATATCACATGTTTACGAGGTCCAATCAGGACTGACCAACATTTGAACCAGAATCTGTTGACAGTTTCTGATCAAACCCAAATATAAAACCAACGTTATGTCCCCTATTGGTGTGTAGACTAGTCTGGCTTTTTTGGCCATCGCAGTCTTAATTTTTTGGAACCAGAAGTGACCATATTTGGACAAGAGGACATCCTGACTGGATCTGACTGAGAACTTGAGGACATGCTGTGGTAGCGACTTATCAATCACAAGATTGAAGAAGCCATAAAGCATACCTTGCTTTGGTATCTATAGTACTTGAAAAGGCACCATAATTTACAACATTGTGCTGTGCTGAGGAAGACTTTAAACTCGCGATTGAGACCATAAACTCACTAAGAAACTTTTTTTTTTCTGAGGTAATAAATCAAGTAGAAAGTCATTTGGTCATTTTTGCATAAACTTACATACAATCTGAATTTTATTTGCAGCCAGTGGAGTCGCCCCACTGCTGCCCATTAGCAGGAGTTCTGGTTTAAAGCACCACCATACACCGTCCTGATAAAGTTCTTAAAGCTTGTGAATTCTCGATGAATAATAACTAACTTACTAAATCGTTGACTTTGCTTATTTAGTCGTGAATATTTATGTTCATGAATTTATGAATAATGTAATATGGAAAGATTTGATAGAAAGTTTTCACGGATTTTAATCTGATCTGAGTCTGTGCGAACCATCTGAAAACTCTTTTTCTTTGCATTTGTTAACGTGATTCTTGTTTTCGTTTGGATCAATATGTACAGAAACTGTCATTTTTTAAACGTAAAAAAAACAAAAACATAAAAAAGACACCGACATTTGGATTAACGTCTTATATCCATAAATGTTGTTAACTGTTGTGTAAGAACACCCAAACACATGTGGGTTTGTACTGCGATACTGTAACTGTGAACTAGGATTAGGTGCGAACTTTAAATTGTCCTCCGGTCGTCATCAAAACAGACCCAGAGTTCTCCGTCGATCGTCCGGTCTCCGCCTTCTGTCGTGTCACTGCTTTTTGAAATCTGACCACAGGGACAATGTGCAGACACTTTGTAGAGACACAGCGTGGCCTGAATGCTGCTCAGGCAACTCACTGTTTGCAAAAATCCTTGTACAGTAAGAGAGTTTCAACAAAAGAAGAAACTTTCAATGGAGCAGTATTGTTGAACACATACTACTGGTTGAGTCCGGACCAAATGTAGACGCTTAGATTACATGGTAGATTTTCAGTACCATCATACACGCAGTGCGACGCCATCAGTTCCACTTGTGCCTCATGTTGAGTAATGGAGCTAAAATGTGTGCAGTAATGTAATTAGATCTGTAGAAACACTGTTCCATGTTTCCACTGAGAGAGGAGGAGGAGGAGGAGGAGGAGGAGTGTGGTTTCCTTCACTTCTGACTTATGATATATTCCTCATGGTCTACCATAGTGGCCTTATGTTTAATAAACAAAGGGAAAGTTGGTTTCATCTTCATTAGACTCCAGCTTTGTTTCTCTGCTGGTCTGTAAGTATGTATGCGCACAGCTGTATGAACTGTATGTAGCACAGTGCATTATCCTGGATCCCCTTTCCTCTGTATATGACATGCATCATGAAATAGCCTTTAACCAATTACGAAAGATTATTATTTTGATAATTCACCTTTTAAGCCTCATTTCCTGTTTTCCCTCTTGTATATACTCGAATGTGACGGAGAAGCACACAGCACATCAGTTTCATATCTCGCCATTATGGATTGTATAGGTGACTGTGATGGATTTAAACTGTCAAATGTTGTGTGTGTGTGTGTGTGTGTGTGTGTGTGCGTGCGTGTGTGTTGTATTATGTAGGCATGTGTTTTTATGCAGAAATAGAAATAAAATTCATTCCCCCTCCTGGTTCGTTTGTTCGTTTTCTAGCCCGCTTTTCCCTCGCGGGGTTGCAGTGATGTTGTTGTCCCCCCCTTTTTCAGGGGGATAACTGGAGCCTATCCCAGTTGACTCATTGGGCGAAGGCCAGGGTACACCCCTGAATGAGTTGCCAGCTCATTGCAGGACCCTTACTGATGGCAGAGGCTAGTGCCAACTGCACATCAGGAGTTTTGGGGTTCAGTATCTTGCTCGAAGATACTTCAGCATGTAGCTCAGTCCCGCCCAGGAGAGCCTGGAATCGAACCAGTGACCTTCCGATCACTGATCGAACGGATACCCACTGAGCTACAACCGCCCCTCCTCCTGGTGTTGAAGATAAAATATTCTCATTCCTGTACATTTTTTGTTGCATTACAGAATTTTTTTTTCACAAACTGCACAGTTGGCGGCTATTTAGTGCCAATACCGCCACCGCAGCCACCGCTGCTGCTGTGTCATCTACTGTACGGCTATTTATAGAGGTGACAAAAGTGGAGTCTGGTGGTTGATCCTGTGCTTGCTCAAAGCGGTGTAATGGCAGTCACAGCCGTGCCTCCTGCTCTCCTGTGCCTCCATGATTATGTAGCGAAGGTGTAGATGGCATACAGAACACATCTCCATGGAGATTTGGGATGACAGGCGACACTAATTACTGCTCGGCTGCCTCTGTCTCCCCCTCCCTCCATCTTTCACATACAAAGAAAAACCACTCTCTCTCTCTGTAGCCTCACACACACCTCAGCTCAGCGTGATCGTCATTACCGCTGTCGCCCATGAGGAACATTTTGATGTTTAGAGATGTATTGTGCAGTGCACTGTGGTGATGAAGGGAGAGGAGGGGGGTGTCAAGATGTCACAGGTGAGTCTCGGCCATCAAGGCTGCATGGACATAAAAGCGTGTGTTCATACGAAAGCAGACGCAGTTTTAAACCACAGCTAAACATAGACTGAAGCAGGGTGACAACATGACAAGGTGCTCTCCCTCTGTCTCTCAAAGTAAACTGGCTGCACTGATTTCAACTATTAACCTGAGGAGAGACACAAAATGGACAGAAATATTGTTTAAATTGAAGAGTTGTTGCAGTTGTGTTCATCTGTTCTTATGACAGCATCTCAAAACATGAAAACGTGTATACACGGTGAGCATTTCTGTGCCAAGTGCAATTTTCACAAGGTAGCTGCAGCAAATTACAGGGAATTTAAAGGGACAGTTTCCTATTTCTCCACTTACCCCAGGTGGTATCTGATCATGCAGACAGTTTGAATTGTTTTTTCCAGTTATTGATACATCCTTTACACTATTTTAGCCAAAAAATTGGGTAAACCTGCTGAAAATAGACAAGTGACTCTTTTCCTATTGCCAATAGGCACGTTTGCCTTTCTAGTGTGCCACATTCAACGTCACTGACTGGAAATCAGGAAACAGAAAGCAGCATGGAGGCCAGTTTCTTTTTTTATATAAAGATTACTTCAGTCTGTCTTTCAACAAAAGGAAATGGATGGAATGGTTTACGCAGTCCGCTGAAGACCTTTGAGTTCTAAGTAAAATGGAACACACCATTAAAATCACTGCTCTAGTGGTAAGTGTTAAAAAATGTGTTTTTTTGGTCATTAAATTGCGCTGAACTGATCCAAATTAATGTCCATGTTGCTCTGTTGAGAATCAAATGTCATGGTCATACACTGAAGGTATCATCATAATCATTTGGTTATAACGGCTCACCACTGCAATATATAGGTAACATAATGTACAACACAAACAATGTCCTTAACACAACCTTAACAGTCCTCTTGAATCCTGTGTTGCTCTCTGTGCTCAGAGGTGATAATTGCCCAGCTGGATCCTTTGATCTGGTTGAATGCCATATTTTGATGACTCCATCAACACAAAGCAGCCATCATGCTAGTAGCTGATAGTTTTCCACACACCTCAATAACTCCATTAGTAGAGCAGCATCTCCCGCTCAGGAGCCCCGGAGGACAGGTGATTGACAGATCCGCGAGTCTGTGATTCATGAAACGAGATGAGCTCGAGTAGAGGAGAAAGAGCCGGAGCTGGAAGTTGAGAGACAGAATCTGTCAGGGCTTGTCCTGTCATCCTTGATTACTCCCCTTTCATTGTTTCCCCCCTTTCCTTGTTTCATTTTTTTTCTCCTCCGCTGGAGGTTGTCATGACAATATTGAACACAGTTTCCATGGAGAATGGCTGAGCCCAAGCCATTTCACCATTTCATTCATCTGTGCGGAAAAGGGGCCATCATGATTTCTTATCCTGGCTGTTGGAATAACTTTCACTTATTTATGTCTTGATGAGGATGTTATCGGCTTAAAACAGGCAGAGTGGACTCTCCACCATTCATTTAATGTATGCATTATACACCTTTATCGCATTGATATGGCCTGCGAATAATAATAGGTGATAAAGTAAGATGTGCAAAGTAAGATTTGGATCAATATTGAACTCACTTTGTTCCTTTCAGAATAAAAGGCTGTCCATTAATCTACCTGTAACACATGGCTTTTATCATGTGACTCTTACTTCTCTTTCCAATCTCAGATTTCAAGTAGAAAGCTGTTGTAATGCTTTTAGAGTGAAGCCACAATGATGGCACCAAGTCAGAGGCACAGAGGGAAGAAGGGAGAAAACTGAAGCACAATGTGGTTGCTATGTAGATGCAGCTTTAGAGGCTCTTCGCTGAAGTTCAAGGGTCGATGTCGAGAGCTCACCTCTATTAGCCTTCAGAGCTTGAGTGGATGTGGAGCCACAGGAGCGCTTCACTGCCATCATTACGGGGAGCAGAAAATCCGGTGTCGTGCAGTGCTGCAGTCGTGTAGTCCAACAAAGAATATGTCTTTGTATTGTCCTGAATATTTGACAGTCTTGATTAAAAGATGTACAAGTAAAACATGAAAAGCCTAAATCACAGTCACAAAACTCTCTCCTGTCTCTTTCTCGGAATGGGTCAAAACAATTTTCTTTGACATTTTTCAGTCTTTTCTGAGCTCCTAATATGTGACAGTGACAAATCTTTCCTGCTCGATGGATGAATCAAACACCGGCGTGTTTCTGCCGTCGACCCTGGGAGATGCTTTCACCAGGCAACTGGTTTATTTGCCCTGTAGCAGTAAAACACATTACACAAGCGGAACAGAAACTTCTGGAGTTCGAATTGGGCGTCCTAAACATATTTAGTGTTGAATCTAGCAACAGGTTACAGACCAATAATGTAGCACTGTCTGTAGGATAATCATTTCCAAATTATTATCTGATGTTGTAAAACAATCAGTCAGGGACTCCCTAAAAACGTGGTATTTCACCTAGACGTACGTGGTTTTGCAGGACGCAATGGTGCAGGCTCTGTGACCGTCTCAGTCCTGACTCTCTGTATATATGTTGTTTGCAAATAATTTGTGTATTTGACCTCATCTATGTGCATGGAAGGTGATATTCTGGTTGGGTTTGTAGAAGATCAAAATGATCATGGTCTGGATTAAAATAATTAATCAGCATTCACAGCATACATTTTTTTTTCCACAACAAAAGACATAAGCAGGGCGGGATCATGGGAGTTGTTGTCTTCATTGTCAAACAACCACCATTGCCAATCAAGATCTATCTGACATGACTCAAGCTCAAACATTCACAGACAAACCAATGTTTTACTCAAGTTACGTCTACTTTCAACTGCCTTTCTCATGACTCTCCCAAACATTGTACATACATAACACAGTTCTAGTTGTTTTTCGACATTTAAATGCAGAAATGTAACATACATATTATAATAATAAAATACTATGAATCAATCAATCTAGTGTTATCTATCTATAGTATCCTGCTAGCTGTCTAGTTCAGTTCAGAGGAGGACATTTCTCTCGCTGTACTTGGATGTTTCAGTGTTATTTATTGCTGCCTATTTTGATGAATACTGTTTATTACAAGTATTTACTGAAGAGACCTAGCAAAGCAGCAATGTTGCTAACAATAAGTCTGGCTGGATAATTGTACAATGTGCATCATAATGTTTGTGTTTCTTGGCCTGTTGTAACAATATTCATCCCAAATCTGGGCAGCTACTGAGAACAGTTATCATAACCATTTGAAATGATGGTCAAAATGATTAAAATCTGAGCTGTAATAAATCACAATTGTCCTTTACAATGGAACCAAGATGTCCGTTTGCAGCTTCAGTGTCATCAGGGCGCCAGAGATCAACATTTTTCACCACCATTTCTGCCAAAGTGCCTTACAATCATGACTGTCCTCAAGTGAAAAGCCCACCGACCATGACAACAAAACCCAAAATTATAAATGGAACCAATCCAACCCTGCGAGCGGATGGAGACATAATGATTTGTGGAGAGCAGGAGAATTATTTCTCAGTCAACTATCCTAAAGGGAGCTTCCCTCCGCCACAGAAGCATTATGTGTTCAGCAGGCCAGTCTCCTGTGGGCCACTAATGGACAGCACTCCCTGTTCTCCTGTGCCCCAGTGTGTGTCTGTGTGTGGAGCTCCATCAGCATTGACCCTGGTGGACTATGCATCACACCAGTTCCCCCAATCCTGCCACCACTCTCTCCCTAAGCCACCTCCACATAATGATCAGACCACCAGCTGAAACACTTTAAACAGCACTGTATTTTATTTGAAGTAGTACTTTTATTCTGGCTGGTTAACTGGATATAATGTGCGAACACTGGCTGCTACCGATGCTAAGAAGTAGTGATGAAGTCTTGTAAATGTAGCGCCAAGAGGAGGCCGAGAACAGTCAGTCACAAACAAGCGTGTGTGTCTGAAATAATACAATAAAGGTTTGATCAGTAAGGTATTATTGCTGATGCTTTAACCTAGTGCACATATGTGTAAATAATAAAACATGTGCATGAAAATAAGTAAATGGTTTTATGTGTTGCTTTTGTCTGAAGGACTGAGTGTAAATGTGAATAATTGGTTTTCTTTTCCCATTAGCTGTCCTGAAGAGTCAGATGTGCATCCATCTCAGTGGATGGTGGAGGAGCAGCTTGCAAGCCAATGGAAAGGCCAGGCAGCAGAGCCGCTTCATTATAAGCTCATTTGGCCTCAGCTGAGGGAGGAAAATATGACAGAGTGGCCTCTGGATTTGTGATAAGGAATCTGGCTCATACAGCTGTGTTTACAAAGTGCTTTTGTAAGGATCCTCTCCTCAAAACTTTATCATGTTTAAAGGAGACATATTATGCTTTTTCAGTTATTTCCTTTCCTTCATTGTTTTACATCCTGTAGGTATAATAGATCTTGAAAGTTAAAAAGTTCCTCTCTCCCACGGAAAACACTGCTCCTCAATCGGCCTGTCAGAAGTCCCACGTTTATTTCCGTGACTTCATGACATCACAGAAGTTTCCCTGCCATAAGCGCTACATAGTTGCTGTGGCAGCTCCCCTCTTCAGTTCAAGTTTTGACCAAAAATGCCACCAAAGTGACATTAGCTAAAATAGAGCGCTTCATAGGGGAGGACAGTATGACGAAACCTATTCTAGTGGTAGCCCAAAAAACAGGTTAATTAGTGAGCTTTAGAGCTGCTGAAAATAACAGTGTCTTTGGACAGAGGAGGCTAGCTTTTTCCCCCCTTTTCCAGTCATTGTGCTAAGCTAAGCTAACCGGCTGCTGGCTGTACTGTACAGACATGAGAGTGGCACTGATCCTCTAATCTAACTCGGGGAAAGAAAACAAATAAACATATTTTCCCAAAATGTTTCTTCAACATAATTCTTTAAAACACTTTATCACATATCTTATACATATAATTAAACAAGTAGATTTGATATAGCTGAAGAATTCTCACTCGCTTACATTTACATGTTATGATGGAACATAGATATTAACATTTAATATCAGATAAAACATGTTTTACACATTTCAGTTGGTTATGTGAAAAGATAGTCAATAAAAATCACTTAAAGTATGAGCTATACACAATCTAAGCCCATCTTTCACCTCTCAGGTATCCTGATTGTTGGACATATTGTTCCTGTTCGAGCTCTGTGAGTCTCAACAATCAACTTTCACCAAGTGACCCGGCTGATTGGATTTGTGCCAGCTGGTGAAACAAACAAAATCTGCTGCTTCTCCTCACTTTTCTGAGAAGTCAGGCCCTCATACACAGATATCTCCCAGCTGGATTCTGTGGTAAACAGTTGAACATTAGGTGCTTTTCCAAGAAACACTTATGTATCCTGAACAAACTTACAAACAATATCATCAATCAGAGCGACAGATAAGCATTTTTGGGGGGACATTTCCACTCTGGCTGCTTATCTTTGCTTTGAATCTTGAATCAGCTAAGCAGCTGGAAAGTAGTATGAGACTTTGAATCCAGTCTTCTCCGGACAGCCTCTCCTGAAGCTCTTTATTACCATTTAGTAAAGTCATACTGGGGGATGCTATTCCTCTTGGATGGGAGGGGTTTCTTCAGTACAGTAAGAGCCGGGCCATTATGCCTAAAGGCAAGCGGGAAATAGCTTGGCCATTAGTATGTGCATTTCCCTCCTCACTATACCCTCTGAAGTCTCTTTAATACCGGGCCCATTTAGATATACCCATGCAGTCACTTCCTGACACATTGAAAGGAAATAATTAAAAAATGGACCATAGAAGTGAAAAGCAGGAGCTCATGAATATTCATCTCTCCTGTCTTCCTCCTTCATAGGCTGTAATGGCGTCCGTCAAAACACAACAGTCCGTATCTTCTCTTTACAGTAACGCTGCATGCAAACTTTCGATCTGACAGCGTGTCATTACTTATGCATAGCAAAGTCATACGTTCTTTCTCAGCAGGTCTAATCAATGCCCACCGCTCTTCAGCCGTCATTAAGGACATGGCGTTTCAGAGCCGCACTCCAACAAAATGGTTGAATGGTGCAATTAACCCTCTGACTGGGCCAGCAAACACTAAATGGCCAATGCATTAGTGATGAGGCTATCACCAGGTAGGTGGGGAATCATTGAGGCGCCACTGTTATCATCAAAGACTTACTGTATTGTCTTCAACTCCTTGGTATTGAACGTGAAGTTGTTAAAAATTTGATATTGATGTTCTATTTAGTGATGGCAGCCTTGGCAAGTAATCTCTGATTGCATGTTGGTCAATCATCTGACTTCAAGCTGAGTTTCAGGAAACTTCAGGAAGATTTGGCAAAGAGAAAAAAAATGCTGCAGGCCTGAAACTGAAGACTGAGGACATACTAACATATAAAGAGTCTGTTCTTCATGACTTAGTGTCTGCACTGTCCCCAGCAGCGGTGTGAGGCTGTACTGCTAATGACAAGTCTAACATGTATGTACACTGTACATAACTTCAGCATGTTTCCCATCAACAAATACTAATCACCTCAGCCGTTTTTCAGCTAAGGCTAGCGTGTGACAGAAAACAGTCATATTTCTGCTGTTGTGCTCAGTCTTTTGAATCGCAATCGAATCGTGAGGCGAAGATTCAGACGTCTAGTCTTACCTTTATTTGAACAGATTTTGAGGTATTCATCTGAGATTATAGCTGTGACCACAATACAAGTGATGGGAAATTAAAATGTCTTTCTTTAATTCATTACAAAAAAACATTACAAAGGGGGATGTGTTTTCTCTGGATGATCCACAGACCTCACTGTCAACAGCTTTACACTGTATGTGGGGATCTTTTCTTTTTTCAGAAAGTAGTGCTTTGAGAGGCATCTCTTTAAGGGATATTCCAGTGTAAATTTAATCCATGGTCTAACACACCGTGACACCGAGTAAGACCCCCCCTTGAGAGATCAAGTTTGCCGACTGCTAGCTTATGTAGTATTAGCATCCTCAGAATAGACTGCACGACAACAATACACTGCAGTCTATTCCTTTACCAAGAAACCGCCATCAAAAAGCCCCTCATAGCCACAAATAATGCTCAGAACAGCACCAAACTTCAGCAACAGTACAAATAGGGTCCCAGCACATAGTTCGAGGCATCAAACATCTGCTAGCTTTGCCGGATTTGTTGGAAAAGAGAAACACAACTCACCACTCTCCTTCAGCAGCTTGCTCGTTGTGGGGAAGCCCTGAATACTGATTACCGAGTGCAGTTAGAAATGCTCAATTCCGTTCTTTTCTCTCGATAATAACTGTTATAGACTGGTAGG
>OMLP01013459.1:0-13483 GCA_900302685.1 Spondyliosoma cantharus
CGCACTTTCTCCACCCTCATCTCAATTTACACTTTCAACTGGGCTGAGTGACATTTTAAATGCTGGAAGATACACAAATGTCAGAGAACCAAAGGTGATAACGAACCCTGAAAAAAAAGGGGAAGCTCTTCTCTTTGTCCAACCTTGAGATAAAGCAGCCAGTGTAAACAAAACTGGAACTGGACTTTATTGTTGAGAGGTGGGCAGTTACCATCTGGCACAGGGCCGTAATCAGAGTTTCAGAGGTCCAATTTCAGCTAGCTCGGCCCCCTTACAGCTCAGAAAATTTGGAGCCGACACCTGAATTATTTGGATGTAGCATTCTTTTTTTAGTATTCACTGGATTATTAAAGGTGCACTATGTAGTTGTAATTCATTGACTGATTTTTCATGCCTAAACAAACAGACTAAACCAACTCTCTTCATTTACAAGACTGAATTAATCGAATAAACAAGCTGACCATAAGGGACAACACAATTTCATCCTGTTTTACTTTGTTTATATGTGGCGGACCCTGACACCTTTCTAGCTTCAAACAGTGTTCTTGGGCCGTTATTTTCTTGTGAGAACAGCTTGTTTATTCAGTTATGGGAAAGATAAATATTTCCAAGTTTGCATTATTACCTCATTAATATTGTAAATATTTGAATGTCTCCTTCGAAACGACATAGTTCCCCTTTTGATATTTGCCTACTTATCGGCCTCATGATGAGTAATGAGGCTGCGCACCGGTGGGAGGTTTAACAGCTGCTCCGCCGGTGCAGTCAAAACAACCTTGAGCTGAACGCACTCAAGTCTGTGGAGATTTCAGGAGAAGCGGATCCCAGAGGAGAGTTTTGTGGGTGGGTTTTTTTTTGTGTGTGAAGTGAGGAGTGCATGTTTTTCTACATCTCGTTCTCCTGGAGTTTGCATGTTCCCACCAGGAAAACAACACATCCCCTCACCATCAAAAAACATCTGGCCTAAAATGGTTTAACAAAGAAACTGGAGTTCCTTACCAGTCAGGCTGCCCACTGTTTCTAGTGCTTACGGCAGGTTGAATGCAGGATCAAAGTAATTATGTTACAGTGTATGATTTTGTTTGACACAGACGGGATTGTCACTGCAGAGAACATCATAAGTGCTAACCTGCCCTCCATTCAGGACTAAATTTACCTGCAGATTTGGGAAAAGCTGCAGAAAACAAACACCGACATCTCCTCTCTGGTAGACGCTAAAGAACACTGTGCATCAACACAACCAGATAGCTTTCCTCCCACAGGCCATCACTCAAATGAACACTTAAAAGTGTACTATGTAGAAATGTGTGAAGAAAAAAAAAAGAGAGAAAGATAAGAAAACTGAAAAAAGAAACTGAATATTTACAATATCAAAGCTTCAGTATGTAAGAATTGGCCTGTCAAATTCATACTCAAAACAGATAGGGGGCACCATGTGACATAAGTAATCGCTAACTTCTGCTAACTGTAGCTACCATTGGCTAGTTAGCACAGTTAGCCCTGCAGCTAGCTTTTCAAACTAGGAGGTTCAGGGACCAGGGAAGTGTTTGTGTTTGCAATGCTAATTTCAACACAATGCTAATTTCAACACAATACATCATAATATCAAAATTGCCATTTATTCATATTCTGTGGATAATTTTGTTAGGTTTTTTTAATTAATTTTCAACTAAAAAGTTTGACATATTGCCCCTTTAAATATTTAATTGTCCCTCTGTATGTCTATCATACTGTGGGTTTTAAGAGGTGGCCTGACCGCTTGGTTGGGAACCACTGTACTAATATAAAGTAGCTAAGACTAGCTCCACAGATGCTGTATGTGACAGTAGAATAGCTAAATGAATCTGAGGCTCTGCTCTCAGCTCATACAGTACATTTATCTCCCCATAATTAAAAAAAAGGGAAGAGGAATGTCATCCTCTCTCTCCGTCACTAAATTTTAGTGCAGATCCACTCGTGCTTCTCTTCAAACAACACACACACACACACAGACACACACACATGCATACGCACTCAAACTGGATGGAAAATTAAATATTATCCAACAACAACAGTGGCCAGCAGAGGCCCTTTGTGGCACTGTGCAGCAGCTGTGTGAGACAGCACAGACACATTATGCAAACACACAGACATCCAAACAAGTTCCCACTCTTCAAACAAAACATGTTACACATTCACCCGTGGCTGTGTGTGGAGATATGATTCAAAATATCAATGACAGTGGCGGGGCAGGCATATTTGCACAGGCAAATAACAGTCTCTATTGGCTGTTCCGGTACGCTGTAGGTACAATGCAACGCAAGCATGTAAAACTGTGGTTAGGCATGAATACAAACATTGAGACATAAGTACAGTATGGAGACTGACCTCATATTAAATATTGTGATTGAAACATGGGTTTAATGTGTTGAACATATATCTAGTATTTGTGTTTTAATGACAAATTCAGGCCTTTTAATTGGTTGATTTTTCAGATTTTAAAAGTTCACTATTTAGTTTAGGAGAAGAAATCAAAACTTAGAATTTCAATATTTACAATAATCATAAAGTAATAATACAAACTCAGGAATATTTATCTTTTCCATAACTGAATAAACAAGCTGTTCTCAGAGGAAAATAAGGTCCCAGGAACACTGTTGAAGCCAGAAAGGTGGCAGAGTCCGCCATATGTTAACAAAATAAAACAGTATGATTTTGTTTTGTCCTTTAAGGTCAGTTTGTTTATTCAGTCATAAAAAATGGGAGTTTGTTTAGGCATAAATAAAAAAAAAATCAGTCAATGAAGATTTTTCTTCTTCCTTCTGATTAAAATGTCTTCTGCAAAACTACACAGTGGACCTTTAACACTGTTTCCATCATGTTGTCATTGATAGAAATCATTAAAGAAGATAAACATTAACCAGAAAGCGTTTTCACTTTTATTCCTGTTGGACTTCTGTTCATCTTTACCATCCTGAACTTTTCTTCTACAAGGATATGCAGCCTCGCTTTCTGTTTCACAAGCCCCACCTCTGTCTCTTGGTCTATCATGTTTACTTGGAGGCTGTGGCTTGTGTAAACCAAAGGCCAGTACACAGTGTGTTGGACCCCAGCCCGCGCCGAGAGGCCTCCGCCGACAGGAGAAGCGGCCGCTCAGTCCATGAAAACAGAAAACTGGACGAAAGGACAGCGCTGATGCAGAATCACAACCACGCAGGAGCAAACAAACAAGTCGAATTAACAAAATGAATCCAAAATGGAGGGGGGGGGATTCAGGTCGCTGTGGTCATTTCTCTGATAAATGTGAAAAATAAAATGCGTCAGTGACAGTGCTGAGGTTTATCTTTCTGAATACTTACTAATACCTTCTTGTAAATTAGAGCTGTTTCACAAACATCTCTGTTTAAAGGATAACAGATGTATTCATGAGGCTAAAAGTTCATCATGGTGGACATGTTTCTTCCTCAGTGCAGCTGTGGTTTTCTTATGTCTGCTGCATCTTTCCCTCCTTCTTTCTTTCTTTCTTTCTGCTAAGAATCACGTTGTAATGAATGAAAACTATCCCTCCCAACCGCACTCTGACATGCTGAGACTCACACCTGAAACTGCAGTGAAACTCACGCACGCAGATGGAAACTGTGACTCACACCCTTAATTACACAGCCGGCGCGTGAGATCACGCCTCAGACATCGCTGCCCCAAACGCCATAATGTCATAATGGTGCATCAGGTTTTTGATGCGCACGCCGACCGTCCCGTGGGAAGACAGGCCATTCAGGAAACAACTGCTGTGGAACCCCTGAAGAGCAGTGTGGTTGAGCAGAACAGAAATTAATGCAATTTCACAGGATTATCGACCTTCATTTTATCATTTTTAGTAACAGTGCATCCAAGCCAGTTGCATGTAACTCACAGATTAAGTTTGATACATGGTCAATAAAAGGTAATGTATACACTTCTATATGCAGGGATATATATTTCATTCAAAGGTGCATTATTTAGTTTAGATTTTAATCAGATTCCCATTGACTGATTTTTTTTTATGCCTGAAGAAACTAATTAAACAAAATCTCTTTGTTTCCATGATTGATTAAACTGAATAAACAAACTGACTTTAAAAAAAAACAACAACACCATTTTCTAGCTTTCTACACCTTTCTAGCTTCAAACTTTTTCTTGATGCTGTAAATATTCACATTTTGAGTTTTAATTTCTTCAACAAAACTTTGTTGTGCCCCTTTAATGTTTTTTCACATATGTTAAAAATTGTTTGTGCTAATATGTGGAATACATAATTGTTTTATTGAAATAATGTAACATTTACACAGTATGTGTATATGTAGTGCAATCAACAGCCCTGTATTCAACGTAAATAAATATGTATTTAAAAGATGTGACTTCAATATGTTTATACCTAACAGTAATGTGAAAAAATAGCTTTAGGATACTTTCTAACGGTAGCTCACAGTTTAGTGCAGTTGTATGCATATAATTAAATGATGCATTATCTACAAACTATTTATTCTATCATCTAATAGTGAAGAGGAAAATCTGTTGGTAAGCATGCATGGCTCATCACACAGCTGAGCTTTTACACACACCCACACAAAAAAAGGATGCTTCACTCGTGCAGACTCTCCTCTTCTGATTTGCACGGTTTACACACGCAACTACATTCAGGAACAGGTCCTGCTTGCACCTGTTCACACACGCCATGGCAATGCTGGAATAGTTGGAGCAACAGGGGCCGGCCAGCCAGGAGGAGCAGGAGGCTCCTGAGAGGGAGGAGGTGCAAACAGTACCTGAGATGCTGGACGCACCAGGTTTGGGGGAAGT
Organism: Spondyliosoma cantharus; assembly: GCA_900302685.1. Taxonomy (NCBI): domain Eukaryota; kingdom Metazoa; phylum Chordata; class Actinopteri; order Spariformes; family Sparidae; genus Spondyliosoma; species Spondyliosoma cantharus. The sequence goes on from OMLP01013459.1 coordinate 4,816, forward strand.
GCTTGTTCCTGCAATGTAACGACTTCCGCTTACAGTACAGCCGTACATTTACCCTGGAATGTACACAAACATTTTTTTAATTGAATAATGCATCAAAATCACATTCTGTGTAAATATCTGTAGTCGTTTTTTAATGTTCTATTTATAAGATAAATATACAATTCAAATTGGGAATGTGACCATATCAATGGACTTAATGATGTAATACGGGAAGAGAGTCAACTCACTTTACACAGTTTGACACAAAATATGATTCAAAGTCATAGCAAAGTTTGGTTCCAATTCCAAGTAATATTTTAAAAATAAAACGTGGTACATTTAACTGTAATTTATCCATGTATATAATCAAATATCAATCCATTCAAACACAGGCGAGGTGCTATTTTAAGAGATAAGCAAGTCCTCAGCCTAGACTGGTAGAACAAAAGGCCACGAATAACAAAATGTTCTCCACTTTTTTGACACAATATATAAATGAAGCAGGGTCAAAATGAGACTAGTTGTTCAGAAAACAGAAAACAGCAGAAAACCTTTGAAAAAGTAAGTCTTTTTCACTTTAGAAAACCAAACATGGTAGAAAGTGAAAGCTTTTCGTCAATTCATAACAAACAGCATATTTAGGTCACCATATCTACCACGTTGAACTACACAGCATTATTGTTAAATGATAGATTGATATTGAATGATTGATTAAATGTTGAAATATTTGTATTTGTAAGAAAGGACATTTTTTGTGGAGTGGAGATATGTGAATGAAGATGATAATTTCTAATTAACTCGAAAAGATCTGTTGGAAGAGCTTTACCAACGGTTTGGTATGAACTATTGATCAACAATAAATTTTAGGCTGGAGTTAAAGAGAATGCAGGAACAGGCCACAATGTACTGTATACTGTATATCTACCATGAGTTGTAGGTGTTGTTTGCACATGTTGACAGTGGGGGTCGCTGTTACATCAAGTCCTGAGGAGTTATTGTACAATGGAGTATTTCTGCTGCTTTCTCTCTCCTGTGAAGCCGATACATCGAACAAAAAACATACTATTCACATTCATTTTTAGATGTAATTACATTCGTATCATATAATTCTGCACTTGACAAAACTGCTCTGGCTCTTTAAACGCACCGCACGCCGCGTCTACTGAGCATGCGCAGTAAGGCGGAACAACAGCCCCTATGAAAAACAACAACAATCACTACAGCAGGGCTAGGAAAAGAGATGGCCCCCTGAAGACCAGCACTTCTGGCCCTTATCACAGTAGTAATCCCAGCCCGACTGCTGCTATTTTCGCCGGAGCATTATATGTCGATGGTGCCGAACCCATGAACTTGGCTAGTCAAAGCGGGGATGCTGGCGGAAGCCAGCTCCTGTTCGCCAACTTTAACCAGGACAACACGTAAGGCAGGGCCGGGGAGAGTGTCTGGGGATCCGATGGCCTGTCCTGTCAAGCTAGCTGACGTTAGCTAGCTCAGTGTGGACTTGTCTGAACGCCTCACGGGGTGACAGGTCGCGATGTGAAGTAGCCTGGATGTTGTTTCTCACGTTAAAAATAGAATGGGGGGAAAAAATCATGCTAGTTTTATCGGTAGCTAATGAAAGTGTCCAGTAAACGGTAACGCTGTGTGCTAGCTCACCCGTCATTAGCATAGCCTTCTAGCTAACATGATGCTGTTGTACGAGGCTAACTTTAGCCACAATACACATGTAGCTTAGGTGTCATGTAACTTGGGAGTCAGGGGTAAGTTGTATTATTATCAATATACAGAGTGCAGACAGATATAAGTTAATGCCATGTCATTTTGTTTGTTTTACTTATAAGCGTTGAATGGCTGGTATTCCTTATAGGACTGACGCTGCAGTTAGAGAACTGAAATAATGCAGTTAAAGTCTGAAACTGGGTCAGTTTATGTCTTGAAGACTGACCTCCATAAGACACGTAGTTGCATGCTGTTGTAGTGAGCGGAGGGGCAGTCCGCTAAATGTGCTGGTGACCACATATGCCTGCGCTTATTGCAAAACAGCTCCAGTCGTGTGACCACTGTCACAGCCTGACTGCTACCCACAGAGACACAGAGACCACAGCTATTACACTAACCGGCAGATCCTTCCCGTGTCCACCTTGAAACGCCTCTGTGAGCTGTAATAACGACATCAGAGCCGATGTTTTGCGTGTGTATGGGTGTAATGTGTTGCTGATGCAATGCTCGTTCAATGCTGTGTTTATGTGTGTTATTTACACAGGTCCTTAGCTGTTGGCACCAAATCAGGATACAAGTTTTTCTCCCTGTCCTCTGTGGACAAGTTGGAGCAGATATATGAATGTAGTAAGTAATGTCCAATGCTTTCTACACGCAGTTTCTTTATTCATTCACGTGTGTAACATCCTTATGTACGTGTGATGGGTTGTAAAGCTAAGTTATATTACTGCTTGGTCATATTATTTGAGTTATTGTGGTTTTGTTGCATGCTGTCTAAACAGAACATAATCACTGCACCGTTAGAGCGATGCTCTTACTTGAAATATTAATAAAGGTTTGTCAGCACTTTTCCCACACTGATACAATAACATCGACTTCCTTCTCTTTATTGGATTTGCATAATTCATAGTATAATCTCTCGACGGTCTTATCACGCCAGTTAACTACCCATGTATGGTTAGTTAGGCTATACCATGTGATAATTATGTTAAATATAAATAGCTGATGCAAAGCAGGCATAAGAGACTCATGTTGTACAGTCAGGGGAAGACGATGAGTGTTTTGGCTCTGTACGTGCTCTTATCTATAATTCATGACCCCGGCTTTTGCCCGATCCATTTGTAAATACATACAAACAAAAACATTCAGGTGTGTTCAGGAACTACAGAAGTCACTCAAAGATTAAAGCAGCACCACATTGTTCACCGACAGCAATTGTATCTGAGTCAGCTCACTGCTACATGCGGTTATAATGTGATGCCTTAATGTGCGTGTGTGTGTGTACTCCTGCAGCGGACACGGAGGATGTGTGTATCGTGGAGCGTCTGTTCTCCAGCAGCCTGGTGGCCATCGTCAGCCTGAAGGCCCCCAGGAAGCTCAAAGTATGTCACTTCAAGAAGGGAACTGAGATCTGCAACTACTCCTATTCCAACACCATACTGGCCGTCAAGCTGAACAGACAGGTAGGAGGAAGAGGACACAGAAACGCCTGTCTGTCTGTCTGTCTGTCTGTCTGGACAAATGTGCATAGTTAAGTAATAAATGATTGTCTAGTAGAACTTTTCCTTCGACAGTGATGCTGATGTTTTGTGGTTCCTCTGCAGAGGCTGATCGTGTGTCTGGAGGAGTCGCTTTACATTCACAACATCCGAGACATGAAAGTGCTGCACACTATCAGAGAAACCCCACCTAATCCTTCAGGTGAGTGACAGGAGCAACTAACAATGTCTCAGTCTATCTAGGTGTATTTTATGTAGTGTATAGTAGGTTGTACAATTGTGAAATACCCATAGGATGAAAAACATTAAAGGGACCATTCACTTCAAATTCCAAAATACATATTTTTGCCTCTTACCTGTAATGCTATTTATCCATCTAGATGGTTTGGGTGTGAGTAGCTGAGTTTTAGGGATATCAGCTTTAGAGATGTCTGCCTTCTCTCCAGTATAATGGAACTAGATGGTACTCAGCTTGTAGCGCTCAAAACCCCCCCCCAAAACACATTTGAAATACTCAACAGCAGTCTCTCTTTTGTGGCCTCGTTACTCAAGAGAGTCTGCAGACCTTAGTGTGAGCAGTTTCATATAAGAGCTATTTTCTTTCCGTATCACCACGCAGGAGGAAACGTGCATCTTCTCGTGGACGGGAGGCCCGTGATCATGACACTGCAGGATGTAAACATTAATGGCGTCCTCCTCGGCCGAGCTGTAATGTTAGCTTAGCTAGCTAGCTAGCCTCTCGTCTGTGAGAAGATGCGTGCTTCCTTATGTGTTGCGACACGGAAAGAAAAATAGTTCCTGCTTGAAACTGCTCACAGTCAGGTCTGCGGATTATCTCGAGTTACCGGGTCATTCTTCTGAGATTCTTTTGAGTTTTTCAAATTGAGCAACTCATGCCGAGTGCCATCTTGTCCTGTTATATTTGAGAGAGTGCAGACATCTTTGTAGCTGATATTTCCCAAACTGTGCATCTCACTTGTGTACAGTATACTGTGCACTGCGGATGTGACTTTCCTCTCTCTTTCATTTCTACCAGTTTATTTTTAGTTCAAAGTTAACTCCATTTTGTTTGCTGCTGCCCTAAAGGCTGAGATCTGTCTCTGTGATCTGAGTTGCTTCTGTCATATTCATATATTTAAAACATCCGCAGAACAAAACTCACCCGCTCTTCTTGTCAGAGCTGTTAAATAAATTTACTCCTTACTGAGTCATTCTTTCAGTTTCACTTGTCGTCAAGATCAGATAAATGTGCTTCTGTTGGCAACTGATGAATCTTTCTTTCTTTCTGTGGCTTCTCTTTGTTCATTAGTTTATATCTGTGCTAATGTTTCTCCAGGACTGTGCGCCCTGTCCATCAGCAATGACAACTGTTATCTGGCCTACCCAGGCAGTGCTACGATAGGAGAGGTTCAGGTGTTTGACACAGTCAACCTGGTAGGTCACCACGACACAGTAAAGCTCGCTATCTTTCTTTGATAAAGTCATCATTACCCAACAATCAAAAGGGGCACTATATAGTTTTGGAGGGGAAGTTTAAAGTCTTATTTTCTCCATAACTGAATAAACAAGCTGTTCTCAGAGGAAAAGAAGGTCCCCAGAACACTGTTTGAAGCGAGAAAGGTGGCAGGGTCTGCCAAATCTAAACAAACGTAGATCAGTATGAAACCGTGTCGTCCTTTAAGGTCAGTTTGTTTATTCAGTCATGAACACAAAGTATCATACAGTAACTACTCTGTTGTGACCTCGCTATTCTAACAGCCAGTGTTCCTATCATCCGTCACTGTTCCTCGCTGTTTTCCTCCCTCTGAAGCAGCACATCTCTAACTAGTGTCGGTATTTGTTTCCCAGCGAGCGGCTAATATGATTCCAGCCCACGACAGCCCATTAGCGGCTCTAGCTTTTGATGCCAGTGGAACCAAACTGGCCACAGCCTCAGAGAAGGTAAGACAGTTACTGCACAGTGCGCCGGCCTCTGTGGGTTGTTTGTGTCTGATTATTGTTTTCCAGCTGAGCAAATTCAAATCAGTGTCGCTCCTTCCCCCTCCGAGTTTTGTCATCCTCTGTGCATCTTTCACTTCCTCCTCAGGGCACAGTCATTCGTGTCTTCTCGATCCCTGAGGGACAGAAGCTCTTTGAGTTTCGAAGAGGAGTCAAAAGGTAAATTTGATGATTGATGTGGTCAAGTTTTAGATTTTTCATAAAGTTAAGCTGTTCTGTTGTGATGGACCGACTTGATTCTGTATGCTTTCCTAGGTGTGTGAGCATCTGCTCACTGGCGTTCAGTATGGAAGGCTTGTACCTGTCGGCCTCAAGCAACACAGAGACGGTCCATATCTTCAAATTAGAGACACAGAAGGAGAAATATGTGTACGTGCCTTTCTGTCTCTGTCCTAATATGTTAGATTTTAACAACCTCCTTAGGGTGAGGGTGTCCCGCCTAGTTACAGACAGTATGCTTTGTGTTTATAGGCCAGCGGAGGAGCCCACTACATGGGGAGGCTACCTGGGCAAGGTCCTGATGGCGTCCACCACCTACCTGCCGTCCCAGGTTACGGAAATGTTCACACAGGGGCGAGCCTTCGCCACCGTACGTCTGCCCTTCTGTGGACATAAGAACATCTGCGCCTTAGCTGTGTGAGTACACACACAAACACACACACCCCATACTATATGCAAATATGTGTCTTTGGTGTTGAACAGTATGAAACTGTTTGTAGAAGTCATGACGCACCAGAAAGAAAGTGGAAGTTAAATCAGAGCTAATATGAACGACTCAGTGCCGTCTGCTCTCAGGGTCAGATTTTCATACACAGACAGGTCATGCAAACTTGTCTTCTGCCTTTCAGTCCATTCTTTTATTATAAACCTATGGGCAGGGTCTGCCCACGAACAGGGTGATCATAGATAAAAAATCAGGACAGCTAGAACAGGAAGTTAACACATTTGTCTTCCATCTAATCATGTTGTACGTGCATGATGATGTCATAACGTCATGTGACGTACTTTGCAAGGCATGGTGAAAATGTGCAGTGGTGACTTTGAGTGGGGGGAGGGGATCTGTCAGAGAGAGAGATTAAGAGAAGTAGTAGTATAGAGCAAAGTTGGAGCACATTGAGCATTTAAAGGCTCTTCAAGAAATGATTACACAATTCACAAAAACCCCAGTGTAGGAAATGGGAAAAAATTATCATATCTCTAAAACTGCAATAGGTGCATTGTTAAAATACTTTGTGGAGTGTTAAGAAATATTTTTTTCATGTTGCCATATTTAAAAATATTTCAGATCAATAAGCTTCATGTTTTTATTTAGTTAGATTTAATGATTAAATGGCATGAGAAATGACAGCACAATAATCAAAAACACCAGCGTAGGCAGTGGCTGATTATTTTCAGTTCAAAAGGTTAAAATGGGACCTTCAAGGTGATCTGTGAGATGATCTCCGGTTTTTGGCGTCAGTCAGACATTGTACATACAGTTTTACCAGTGCCGCTCATGTCTAATGGAGTCCTTCGATGAGAAAATGCAGCAGATCGCTCCTTCATCCGAAGAGAACTGTTTCAGTCGTTGCATAACAGCACACAAGCCGTGGTAGCTATATTTGTGTTCAGTATATCGGAGGTGAAGATGTTAGTAAATCTTTGTTTTTACTCTCTTAAATCAGGATTCAGAAGATTCCCAGGTTGTTGGTGGCAGCCGCTGATGGTTACCTGTATCTGTACAACCTGGATCCACAAGAGGGAGGGGAGTGCACACTTATGAAGCAGCACAGGTAACACACACACACACACACACACACACGCACACACACACACACACACAGACTGTTATGAGAGTGCACAGTCAGCAGCCCGAACTGTTCCTGAGTCTCTGTCAGTAAATCTCTGGTGTCATTGACTTCAGGTTAGACGGCAGCGCTGAGCCATCCAATGAGATCCTTGAGCAGGGGTCACATGACCGCCCACTTGTGGCCCAGACCTACAGTGCTGCAGTCACTAAAGGTATGTTGCACAAATGTTGTGGTTTTTGTTAGTTTCTTCAAATCTTGCAGGAGGTTTGGAGGAAAGAACTGCAAACTTTAATGTTAATTGTAGGAAATTTGTTACCTAAGTTGATTTCTTGAGTTGAGTGTGTTGTGCTTACTTTATAAGCAGTTTTATAGTTCAAGCACTATGATACTTTAACAATTATGAATGAAATTGAATGAAATTATACAAGAAGTTCACACCGAAGTTTAAAATTCAGTTTTTTGACTGAAAACTTTATTCTGTTTACTACTATAACTTAGATTCTCCGATATTTTGAATTGTGTGCTTCCCTTTAGACAAATATAACACTGAATTAAGAAATTACCTCTAAAATAAGAAGTTTTAGTGTTTCTTTGGCATCATGTTGAAATAGAAATTCAGTAGTAAATTACAACACGAGTATGGCAAGGTCGGATGTTCCAATTTTTTTGTAATTTTCAGGAAGTTAATTAAAAAAGAATCTTCATCTCCTCTTGACATGTGACCTGTTGCCTTGTTACGGAATTTATTTTCCCTCTGACCTCTTGTTTTCCTAGGTTACTGCGAAGAGCAGGGCGCCGTTGGAGGAGCGGGCCTGGAAGACGACCTCAACGACTTGCGCTTGGAGGAGGAGAACGAGCAACCGCCGCTCATCCTCGAAACCGACTGACTTAGCGGACGGCTGTATCCACCAATCAGAGGGCTCCTCTGGTGCTGCTATGAACATGTGACACAAGGGGGGCAGGGGCAGGATCAAAGACTGGGGGTGTTTTTAAACGCTCAAAGTGTTCAAGAGCCTGTCTGTAAGTCTGTCTGTGCGTTTGTCTGTTCACATACATCTTATTCTCCCTCCCCCCTTCCTCCCGCGCTCCCTTTCCCCTCAGTTCCGCCTGCGCAGGCCCAACTGACGCTTTGCATGTACATGTGCCAACCGCTAAAAGACATGCTCCAATGTGAAAACGAGTATCTGTGAGTGTGTGCGTTGGACGTTTGATCAAAAACAAAAACAAAAAAGAAAATGTAGCTGTGTCTTCACTTAAGACACACACACACTGACGCAAGCACTGTGTAAAACAAAAGTGATTGTGTAAGTGCCTCGCTGCCCAAGTGTCATGGTTTCTTCTGTTTGAGAGGAGGATTCTGTTTTCATTGGCTTAATAAAAATCTATTTTCAGTTGTCAGATCTTAATCGAGGGTGTGTATTTATCTTTTTCTGACCCGTTTCCTCTCTCGCACACAGTCGCACTGCCCTGCGAGGCGTGTGGCTCCCATCATGTGGCTCTACCTTTCCCCTCCAAAGAACGATTCAGAAGCTTTTGGCATGAGGCAGAGGTGTTTGCGAACAAGAGTGTGTGTCTGTGCGCTTGTGCTGAGACCCCATTTGTGCGCGCGTGTGTGTATGTGTGTATGCCGGGCATGTACATTAGCAAAACACTGAGTAACTAGCCTCCACTTGTGCCCCCCCC
>OMLP01013460.1:0-13063 GCA_900302685.1 Spondyliosoma cantharus
ATACCATACAAATGATCAGTAAATACAAACACAGACGCATACTACAAGATAGCGGAACAATGGTGTAAAAACTACAAACCGCAAAGCTGTATATTGTTGCTGCTGCTGTACATTCATGTACTTCATCTTCCCCCTACATAAATGTATTTATGTTTAAAAAACTATTTATATGTTTATAAAAAGAGATATTTATAAATATGAGTTTTATTTATGTAACATTTTGAAAATGGATGCAAACTGCAGGTCAATTCTGTTTGTAACTTTTTTCTTTTGTCTCAAATAGTTGTAAATGTTGATAAAAATGATAAAAAGAACATTCCATGTGCACTTACATGTATCCTCTCAGGCTTTTATGTTACGGCACTTTCTGCATGGCTTTTCAGGTAAAAAGTGGTACCTTGGATATATCAGCTTCTGAGGAGCTGAGATAAAACAAAACAAAAATAACTGCCTTTTTTAATTCTACGCAAGTCAGATTTTTTTAAAAGGTTTCATGAGAAGAGTAACGCAACTCTCTGCACCCGTAGAGGCACATGTAACAGTAAAATCACCAACCGGAGTAATGGAATCTACCGTATCTACCGAGTGTTCATATATCATACTTAGACCTAATTATCCTTAATAAGACTACGTTGGATAGTCCATTTATTTTCCTGCATTTGACCTGCACCTCGCAGAGCTGGAGATGTATTAATGGCATCATACCCTTATTAGGCAGCACTTTAACAGCTGACAGAGAGCAACTCTCTACGACCAGACACAGTTTTAAGCCAAGTTGAAAACTGATGGCTTGCAGAACTTTTCAATGAAAAAGGGAAATATGGTATTGTGATGTTACAATTTATATTCATAACGTGACCTCTAGTGAATGAGAGCAATATGGTTCAATACCATGTCAATCACTAATTGCAGGAACGTCAGTGGACCAAAGATTCAAAGTGTTCACAGTGTTCCAGAGCATGGGCATCCAATCGAGTATGAACGTCAAAAACGGTGTTGGTAGATTCGTTGGGCGGAGGAGTTTCTCAAAGCAGTTACCAGGTTTTGATGCAGTTGGAGTCAAGTCAAGTCTTTAACTCCCACAGCTTTAGGTTTAATGATTAAGATGAATGATAATAATACCTATCAGTGTTTGTACGGCATGTGTCTGAAAGCAGAGTTTCCAGAGTAAAACGAGAGAGAACAGTGAAGTATACAAACACGGTCATAAATACTGTATGTGATCTTTCAAAGAAACAAATAAGCAACTTGAGAATAGAAGATGGAAACATGTGAAGGCAAGTCTATAAAAGTGTGTTTATGAGGAAAGCATGATAATGAATTGGCGAGCTGACGTTTCTGAGACAGGTTGTTCCACAGTCTCGTGGTGTAATCAGCCATGAGGGGGTTGAGAGTCGGAGAGGCTGTGGAGGAAGATCTGCAGGCTCTGGGAAAAGGGTCCAACTTGGGTACTGACTGTGTTTTACGAGTTGTTGCAGCCCACCCTTCATCACGAGGATTACTTATCGTGGTCACCTGTAGGTCACGCAAGCCAAAGTTATGCACACAAAGCTTTTCAAATCTACTTGAACACAATATTTTGTAGTATGTGTAAAGTGATTAACCAAGTGGTTTAACATTGATCACTTGCACTAATATGCTCCAGCACTAGAGGGCAGCATTGAGCAGAGGGAAACAAAGAAGACACCTGTCGCATGCATGCAATCAACCCCATCATTTACCATCTGACAAATATGACATTTGAAAAAGTTAAATGACTCAATGGGTGGAGTAACCTTCTCATTGTGACAGCAGGGAGATTTTTTTTTTATTACACAAATGTTTAAATGTCATTTATAATGAATGACATCTCTTTCTCATCACTGACAGAAAGTACAGACTGGCCACAAACTGTGGCACACCTCACATGGTTGATGTCCAAATTGCAGGAACACTAGTTGCGAAAACTTGAGAAAGGAAAGAAAGGCCATGTGCAAAACATGATAAGAGCTTCTAACAAGTTGAAGTCAACTGCAGAACTCAATCAACACCACTGTGCCAAACTCAGTGCTCCGTGATATGACCTTTTTAAAAATTATATTTCTATGCCATTCAGTTAGGTTGTATCAAAGGCCAAGTAATACAGTGTACAGTATAAAGTTAAATGTGTGAATGGAGAACACAAAATCTCATAGAAAATAGTTTGACAGTAGCTCTGAATGGTTACATAACAGTCAGGGTATATAGGGATGGTGTTATAATGATAGTATAGTTTACAGTTTTCTCATCATGTTACCATTTGCAAGATGATAATTCAAAAACAAGCATTAACCGCTTGAAATTGAATGCATCACACACTGACATCACAATGGGAGTTCTCTGCGCAGGTGCTAAAGCCAAAATGTAAGGCCCTTTCTCGCAATTCTTTAGCATTTTTAGCTATTTTTTTATTTTAATATCACAAATCAGATAGTAACCACACTTCTTACATCTTTTATAACCCTGATCATCTTTTTTTCAATGCTCTAGATCATTCTGAACTATGTTTTGGGAGCATTTGGGACTGCATTGTTGTATAAAAATGACTTATACAGATTTTACGTAGTTGCCAATGTCTGAATTCTCATAGGTACATTGGATTATCCTTGATTTCTTTTGTAACACAAAGAGCTACAGATAATCCAGCATCTACAGAGAACCCAAGTGCTCGAAGGACAATGGGTTGCTCTTCTTTTGTTCCCTGATTTTGGACGTTGGTGTATTACATGTGTCCGTTATTTTGTCCACTCCATGTGCCAGCACAAATTGGCCCCATTGAGAATTAGTAGAACTGCTGCAGTCAGTGACTCATAATCGCAGACAAGAGGATTTAGTATTTTACTCCATTAGCAATGAAGCAAACACTGGCAAAATAATTGACATATTAAGAAACATTACCAAAGATTTACGCTTTTACCGACAATTTACAGCCGAGTATACATCTGGTCATTTTGGGTCGCTGCCCAGAAATAAATGCACATTTTCCCTGTGATAAAGGAAATCCCTTCTGACCTAAAATCCCAGGATGCATCTATTTCACTCGCTGCTGCTGCCGCGATTTCTACTTGTTGGATTCACTCACTTTAATCCATCCCTGCTAAACATCGATAGACAGCAGGTGCAGAGGGGCGGGTGCAACAGCGCAGGAGAATAGTTTTGTTCATTCTGTTAACGCAGCACAGTTCTTTTGAAAGAACACAGTGATTTCACACTGAAGGTGACAGGGTTCAGAAACCAGATGTTGTGTTTGACAGCCAGCTGGAGTACAATGTAAACACTTAAAACAAGGATTGATTTTTATATCAGACAGTGAAACATGAGTGAACTAAAATCATGAAACAGCTATAAATCCTCAATTCTTTTTATATAGACCTACAACATCAAATGTAATCACCAGCAACCAGTCTACCATAAATCCAGTTTAGAGTTGCCTTTGTACATTTCTACAAACACTGTGTATGTTAAATTTGTACGCTTTATATGTACCATATTAACAATATGTGTCGTATCATGTTGAGATTATGTGTTTATGCGTTGACTTTCATAGCAGGAGGGGGGATGGTGGTGGCATTACAGCTAGGCGAGGCAGCCGCCAAGCAGGACACCACAGCCAGGTCGGCGTTTCAACATTTGTAAGTGTGAAACGATATTTTCCAGCCATACCTGTGGTAATAAAACCAGATATTTTCAACAAAACAATTTCCAGGTGTGTTTGTGGCGATAGAAGTAGGTAAGCCAATACATGATCTTCTCCAAATCGTAACCAAGTGTTTTTTGTGCCTAAACCTAACCAGTCCACAAGCACAGCATTGTGGCAACATTAAAATGTAGAAATTGAACATAAAGACACATTAAGTTGCATGAAAAAGAAATGTGAAGTTTCAACATAGCCGTGACTTTACTTTAAAAAAAAAAAAACAGGAAATCAGTTAACACAGAATGACCCAGTAGCCTATAAAATTTAAGTTGTACAAGCGACAAAGTTTTGACAACTCAAAAGTTTTAGTCTACTTAATTTTAACTTAATTTTAAGTTAAGTCACTTTGTCAGATTGTACAGTGTGGGTTGCATGAAACAGTAATTGTTTTATTCAGGTAACAACAACAACTTAAATATGACACTGTATGTGCTTGTAAAGAAATCATTACAGGAGTTGTAATATACTTGCTGCAAAATTGACAGTAGTATGAACACGCCAAAAATGAGGGTTATTTTGTGAGGACGATCTGTCAAGCCTAAAATAAAGGAGCAGAAAAGTAAGACAGGTAAGGTGAAAGCCAGTTTTGAAGGTTGTCTATGCAGAAGTCTGTGAGCTCAAACGACATCATTAAGAACAGGAGTTCTGAAGACTTAACAAAGACAACAAAGCATACATTCTACTTCAAAAAGACAATTTTACAAGCAATCCCCTACCCCCAGAACAGTAACATAACACATAAGTACCAGAGTTCAAGTGCATCTTCATTTATAAAAATAAAAAAGAAGAAAGAAAACAAATGAATGAAGCTAAACAAAGGCATTAGCTCTCACTAATTAAAATAATGGGTAGCCAGCCTTATTTCAGAGACACCAGTAATGAAAGAGAGATTAAGCTGCTTGGAACAAAACGACTTTCTCTCCCTCTGTGAAATAAGTGAGGGATGTAAAACGCAATGCTGCCTCTTTGTGGTGCTGAGGGTTAATTACTCACATGTGCTGCTGGTGCCTCCTGGGAATCAAGCCTTGCTGCATGCTGCCTCGTACACACATATATACACCTAAAAACACACTGCCGCCAGGGAAGAGTGTAAAATATGGTCAAAAGCTCCAGAACAACTACTAAATGGACCTTGAGGATGTTCTATCAACTGCAGTTTCCACAGTCAAGGGAACTTTAAATCTCTGCAATTAAGACAATATACTTAAAGATGATAAGAATTCCTCAGAGTGTTCAGAAAAAAATGGAAATTTGGGCAATTCCTCATCAACTGGGCAAACTGCGTTGGATGAGGAAGATTCTTGTACATGTGAAAGCTCCAGAATGACAAGAAAATGAACCTTACAGGGTCAACTTAATATTCTTCCTGTTGTGGTGGCTATCCATTCACATTTGTTATCAGTGATGGGGGTACATTTTAAGAGGTTTTGCTATAGTAAAAGAAGGCCAATTTATATCAGATTAAAAGTCCTTAATTTGAATTTTACTTAAGCAAAATACAGAAGGGCCTTATTATCAGATAAAACTACTTAGACTACTAAAAGACTACCATTTTGGGTTATGTTCTTCGTTGCTAGGTTCGCTGCGTAGTTTTTGGGATCAGACTGAATAAACAGACAGATCTTAAAGGACAACACAGTTTCATACTTGTTTTACTTTGTTTACATTTGGCTGACCCTGCCACTTTTCTAGCTTCAGACATGTTCTGGGGACCTAATTTTCTTTTAAGAAGGACTTGTTTATTTAGATATGGACAAACAGATGAGTCTGAGTCTGTTAAATGTTGTTGATTCAGCAACATATTCTGAAGGTAATACCTTGAATTAGTACCTCAGATTTGTGAAAGTAGTCGAGTAAATGTAGTTGCTGTTTCGCACATCTGGCAACACGCAGTGCTCCGCGTGGTAGCTGCTACATGTGCTTGATGCATGATGGCAACTGGGACAGACCACGTGGTCAATATAAACAGCTGCACGGGAGTCAAAAGGGCGCTTTGTGCTGAGTGGCTACTGAACAGATAAAGTTAATTCAAAAGTTTTGCTGTGAACATTTTCCGCCATTTTTTTTTTCTAAACATTTCAGGTTAAATGACCGCCATGTGTAAATAACGTCATAATGTTACTTGTAAAATTCTGATCATCGCCTTCGGGGAAAAACATAATTTCACAGCAGCTTTGATAAGAAAACGCCGCCACGTGATCGTTTTATTCACGTCACGCATTTATTTATGAGGAGCAACCGTGCATGTCTGCGGCTCGGTAAGTCTTGAGTCTCACGGCTTCTTCCTGCCCATGTAGGCGAGGCGCGGGCACGATGCAAATGCACCCCCCAGTCGTGATTGGTGGAAGCAACCGTGTGGGCGGGTCGACGCGAACGCGCAGAGCAGGAGAGTAACGAGCGCGTCTTCCACTTCTCTGTCTTTCCTGCCCAATGTCCCACCGAGTAGGCTGAGCCACGTGTGTGCAATAGCTGTTTCGTTACTCGTCTCCCAAAACGTCCAGTTTCTTCGTGTTTCGCTGAAACACAGAACAGCACCATGGTGAAGTTAGCAAAGGTAAGGACATTTTTTCCGTGTGTTTGACCGTGTCGAGTGTGTGCGCGTTGTGGCAAGAAAGCTGTGTTTGTGCGCGAGGCCTTTTTGCGTAGACGTTGATGCGTTTGTGAGAAACGGGGAAACTGACAGTGGGTTTAATGTCTTCTCATGTGCCGCAGTTAATGCTTTTTTTACCCACTTACATTAATTTCACCCTTTCTGTACAAGGCCCCCTCGGTGTAAAAACGCATGGTGGCATTGCACTCGTACAAAATGTTTCTTCTCCGTTATGATCGGCCATGTTTGTTCCTGGCCGCTTCTGGCCTGCTATCATTAAGATGGCATTCATGCGCGTTCTCGATTTTAAGCATGGAGTTACAGCTCCACGGGAGGGAGGATTAATTTAATCGAATGCAACACACGCGTGTCGATTAATACGTTGCAAAGGGTTAGCAAAAAAATAGTGGAAAATTGGATTTGTATACACTGCGCCAGCTAACGTGTAAGCTAGCTCTTAGCATTAAGCGCAGTGGTTAACAATTCAAATGCAAAGCTGAAGCTCACTTCCGTCTTGCAGTTAGCGCAATTTTGATGAGCCATATACATGGCCGTGTATTCTTTCTTTGTGGGGTGACTAGTTTGATTTCAGTGCTCTTAGCTATAAGTTCGACTTTATTGATAGCTGCCCAGCATGCGTTAAAGAGCCTGTATGCTAACGGGAAAATTAGCCGAGATGCTAACAGCCCGACCTCCTTAGCTCCACGTGGGTTGTGCGCCTGCTCCGAGTGACACACGAGGTGAAAAGCTGAAGCCGAGGAACTAGATTACCGCCCCCAGACATTCAGTTATCACGATCTGCCTCATCCTTAACCTACGTAAATAATTGGCCCAATTTGATTGATTTAGTCATTCCTTTTAGTAAAAGTAGTTTTTATTTGTTAAACGTTGAAATACCTTGTGGTCTCAGCCCCCAATGTGAACAAGCATGCTGAAGCAGATTGTGTGTGTGACTATGCTCCTCTGTAGCTTTACCTCATTCTATCTCTCACCCTCGCTCTCTTTTTGATTACATTTGTATTTTGTCCTTGTTCTCACAGGCAGCAGCCAAGCAAGCAACCCAGAAGAAAAAAGCCCCTCCACCCCCTAAAGATGTGGAGGAGGAATCTAGTGAAGAGGAGAGCAGTGATGGGGAAGAGGAGGTACGTCATTTACTGAAGAATATATGGGTATAGTCAGAGCAATTCCAGTTTTTCAGATTTTAAGTGATTTTTGTGTTTTCTATTGCAGGCTGCTCCACCTAAAGCGGTGAAGAAAGCCACACCAGCCAAAGCCGCCCCAGTTAAAAATGGCGCCGCTGCCAAAAAAGCAGAAAGTGAGGATGATGACGATGATTCTGGTAAGTGATAGTATTTGTTGCTAAGTTTATTGAAAGAGAACAACAAAACATTTGGCCGCAAGTTTGTATAATGCCGGTTCTGGGGCTTTTGCATTCAAAAGCTGGAAATTGCATTTATGAGCTGGCTCATGATGGAGATTTTTTTTAGTTGTGAGGTAATCCTAGTTTGATGTCCAAATGTATTTTAAATGATGATGCACTGATCCTAACTATCAAATGGATCACGTATGGATCAGATATCTTTTCTTCCACACGTTAGTTGCAGTTTAATTTGAGATCATAAATTCTTCAGGAAAATATATAATCCACATAAATATGAAGCATGTATTACAATGTAATGTACTCAATTGTGGTCAAACCCAGAGTTTGGTGTAATACTCTTCCTCAGCTTGTTTATCTTTAGATAGTTATAAAGTTGCATGTCCAACCTTTCATATTCAGGCAAAATAAGGAGTGTTAATGTAAAGTCAGGTCATATAGCACCATGTTGACATTCGCACTATAGAATATTGTGTTCTTAGGTTTTGTGCTTTGTTGTTCAACCTACAGAGGAGTCCGAAGAGGAGGCCCCCCCACCCAAAAAGACCCCTGCAAAAGCAGCACCAGCTAAACCCAAGGCAGCCCCTGCAAAGGCTGAAGAGTCAGATGATGACGATGAAGATGATGGTAAGACCCAGAGCATTGTTTTTCTGGTCACAGAATCATTGTATGTATATTTTGTAAAGCGGTCCAATTTCTTTAACAGCTTTTAAATGTTTAAAAATGTTGTCTGATCATAACATGTAATTACAACAATTGGTTATGAAATTTAGATTCAATATTTGTATGTTACAAAGATTACCGCCCACCCTCCATTTCTTGGCATGCACGTTTGTTTAGTACTCGTGTGTGTAATGTACGGAGGAAGAGTGAATGCAGCGCTATGTCTTCGGTACCGGTGTGTGTTATCGTCTGCCGGTTCTATCCTCAATCGCTGCTACATTCTTGTATTTTAGTACAATTCTGGAGGTTTATTAATGTGCAGATTTGATGTCCTTATGGTAGAAATCCACGACTCTTGTGCATGTATTATCTAGATGAGTCTGAAGAAGAGGCCCCACCACCCAAGAAAGCAGCCAAGCCTGCTGCTAAACCAGCTGCCAAACCAGCAAAGGCTGCACCTGCAAAGGAGTCTTCTGATGATGAAGATGAAGATGAGGAATCGGAGGAAGAGGCCCCACCTCCCAAGAAGGCTGCAGCTAAACCGGCTGCAAAGGCCAAGGCTGCCAAAGAGGAGTCTGAGGACGAAGACGATGAAGATGGTTAGACTAAGCCTTAAATTACATTTGTACCTTAATGGTTGGTGAGAGTCAGTGTAGGGTTGCTGACTTGTGATCTTCAGCTGTAGAAGAGTACATGATGATCAACAAGGGACTTAATACTGATTTTGTATGATGTCACCTTTATTATGAATCTGATGCAGACTAACAGCAGATGGTCAGTGGTTTAAATTCAGTCACTATGTCTGATGTAATGTTTTGTGTGTCTTCAGATTCCGAAGAGGAGATGGACACTACTCCTGCCCCAGCAAAGGCAAAGAAAGCCGGCATGGTGAAGGCCAAGGAAGAGTCAGAGGAGGATGACGATGACGAAGATGACGATGATGATGATGATGACGAGGAAGAGGGTGAGTGCTGGCGATGGCAATGGGATGTGCTTAACTTGTCATGACTGGCCAGAATAGTCGCCTTTCTCTCAAGCGTAGATTTGTAGTCGGCTGTTGCATTCAATTTTTTATTTTTTTTTAGTGAGTAGAGACCCTGTAGAAAGCTGAAGGCTGCAAGAACATGACTGAGGTGGAAAAGTCCATACCGATTTATCACAGCCTTCAGATTGCTGCCAGAGCACTTGATAAATCACAGCATCATGGGCAAATAATGGTGTCGCCTACAGTAAAATCAAGTGATATTTGAGCATTTAATAGTATAACAGTATACTAGTTTCTGACTTTCTTTCACCATCTCTGCTGAATCAATATTTGGTGAATTTCAGCTTATGCAACTCTTCTGTCAACAGATGTCCCAGTGACTGCTGCGAAGAGGAAGGCAGAGAGCAAGAAGGACACCCCTCCTGCCAAGAAGGCAAAGTCAGAAGGCGATGGTGAGAATGAATGCACTGACCCATCAATCAATAACCACACATTTTATTGTGATGATCAACAAGGGACTTAATACTGATGTGTGATGTCACCTTTTTGTTATTCTGAATCTGTTTGGCCAAATTATTATAATTGATTTTTAGGCAACACATGAAGTTTAATAGAAAATGTGTGCTCCCATTTTCCAGGTTTCTGTCTGTTTGTTGGGAACCTCAACTCCAACAAAGACTTTGAAGAAATCAAAACTTCCCTGAGGAAGTTCTTCTCCAAAAACGACCTTGAGGTCGCAGATGTCCGACTAGGTGGATCAAAGTAAGGAAACCATTTAAACTTGACATTATTTGAAAATCACTGTGTAAATCGCTTTGAGCAGGTTGTTGCAGATTTTTTTCTTTGCAAAACAGGAATGTCTAATGGTTCTTGCATGACTTGCCTCAACAGGAGATTTGGCTATGTGGACTTTGCATCTGAGGAGGACATGCAGAAGGCCATGGAGCTCAATGGCAAGAAGTTCATGGGTCAGGAGCTGAAGCTGGACATGCCCCGTAGCAAAGACGCTTCCCAGGATGGCAAGAAAGGTGAAAGATGCTTCTGAGTGTGTTCATGAAAGTTTTAAAATTTCTCAAGATTAGTGAATAGTGCACACTCCCCTCAGATTTTTGCATCCTACATATTTGAAATGACCCCCACCCTCCATTTCTTGGCATACATGTGGTTGCAGTACTCGTGTGTGTAATGTTTGGAGGAAAAGTGAATGCAGTGCTATGTCTTCGGTACCGGTGTGTGTTATCGTCTGCCGGTTCTATCCTCAATCGCTGTTACATTTGTCCCTCAAACAGATCTCGGTAGAGTCTGAAGAGGTTTTACTTCCTTGATTTTGTCATGTGCCTTTTTTGTATTTTGTGGATTTTTAAAAATCCACCCCCACTGACATTGACCTTTCTCACACAGAGAGGGATGCACGGACACTTTTTGTCAAGAACCTCCCCTTCTCTGCAACGGTTGACGACCTGAAGGAAGTCTTTGAAGATGCAGTTGAAGTCAGGTTGCCTCCAGGCCAGAACGGTTCAAACAGAGGGTAAGAACAACTGTCATTTAGAGTTTTGCATCAGTAATATACTCATCTTGTACCAGACAAGTAAACTCTTTTCTCCCTTGACAGCATTGCCTACATTGAGTTCAAAACTGAGGCTGAAGCAGAGAAGATGCTGGAGGAGGCCCAGGGAGCTGACGTACAGGGAAGGTCCATTATGGTCGACTATGTGGGAGATAAGAGCCAGAAAGGAGGCAGGGTTGCAGGTAAACACTTTGGACATTATGTGAAACTAGCATTGGCATTTATCTGCATAAGACTTAAGAAGTTAAGTGGTAGTTTGTTTGAAATGGTTGGAAAGCTGGACTTGACAGTGTGGGCAGATTATTAAGGGGTTTGCTATGAAGCAGTTTCTGCAAAAACATGGCTTCAGTGTGAATGCAAATTGCTCGTCATATAAGTCACTACTCTGTACCTTGTGGTGACAACACAGCTTAATTATTACTTGATGGAAATGTTTGTCAATTGAATCTTATATGTTGCCTCTGATAAAGACTGATAACTTTTAAATACTTGTCTTTAAATGTGTTAAAGCTCTTGGGCTAGGTATTTTGATAAAAAGGGGACGTTGCATTTGAATGTGGCCAGTAAAGATGCAAGAAGATATCTTTTAAAGATAGTCATGTACTGATTAAGTTCAAGAGATCATAGAAAATGTTTCACCTTGGTAGCTGTCTTACCACTCCTTTCTTTCTTCTATCCCTGTAGCAACGGGAGCAGCATGTAAAACCCTGGTAGTTAATAATTTGGCATTTAGTGCTACAGAGGAGGTCCTCCAATCCACATTCGAGAAGGCAGTCTCCATTAGGATTCCACAGAGAGATGGCAGGCCTAAAGGGTGAGTAATCTGTGTGATACACAACTGTATAGGATTTTCTATGTTAGATCTTGAAATGCTCCACCTTCTCATGAGCTCCTCTAAATCTTACCCATGATTCTGCATGGATTCGCACGAGAAGCAGAGCCAATGCAGAGTTTGAACAGGCTCATCCTCCACTCATTTGGGTGCTGCCTACGTCAGCTGTGCAACAGGCAGAAATGTCTTTATTGAGGAATAATTTTACACAATATGAAACGGATTGCGTGTTTTTGACAAGGCATATTTAAAAATAAAATTGATTTAATAATTAGTGATTAATCGTTTTCTAATGTTATGTTTCTTTCTGAAGTTTTGCTTTTGTAGAGTTTGAGAGCACAGACGATGCCAAGGATGCCCTGGAAAACCTCAACAACACAGACATTGAAGGCCGGTCAATCAGACTGGAGTACAGCCAGAACAGTGGCAGAGATGGTGGCAAGGGAAACTCAGGTACGTTTTGAGACTTTCAGGCCCATACCACAGTGGTGATTGGGCCAGATGTGATGATAACTTGATCTCCTGAACTCTTTTGATGAATCACTGATAGTCAAGTCCTGATCTGGTCTTTGAATAAGGCTTTAGATCGAAGGGTTTTTCTAAGTGATTATCATCAGGGTAGATAAAATGTATACAAGTATTGTTTTAATAATGACTTCGGTCTCTGCCACCAGGTCCAACAAAAACCCTCTTTGTCAAGGGTCTCTCTGAGGACACGACAGATCAGACCCTCAGGGATGCGTTCGATGGCGCCACAGCAGCCAGGATAGTCACAGACAGAGACACGGGGTCATCAAAGGGGTAAGTTTGTGTGGCTGTTACAATTGTTACATTGTAAAAATTTGCATGAGAAGTAAAGCATACTTGCAGTTCAACAGGCAGCCGACTCAGGTCGAAGCTGCCTATGTCTGATGTGAAATGACAACACAGTAAAATTGGGGATTAGATCTTTATGTACTGTATAATGCATTCATACGTCCTTGGGTTAAGTATTAAGTCAGTTTTCTTATTTGACCCAATCTTTTGTATTAAAAATTAGTTGAAATTCCCAGTATAAAGTAAAGTAGTACTAAAGTATAACGAAGCCTTTTCTTTGAAACTCCCTACAGCTTTGGATTTGTGGACTTTGACAACGAGGATGACTGCAAGGCAGCTAAGGAGGCCATGGATGATGGGGAGATTGATGGCAGCAAGGTGACCCTGGACTACGCCAAGCCCAAGGGTGAAGGTGGCTTCCGTGGAGGTCGCGGCGGTGGTGGATTTGGTGGTGGATTTGGCGGCCGTGGTGGAGGTGGCAGAGGAGGTCGTGGTGGCTTCGGCGGCTTCGGCGGCC
>OMLP01013461.1:0-10323 GCA_900302685.1 Spondyliosoma cantharus
ACCGATTTTAAAGCCACATTCTTCACTGCATCTGAAGTGGGTGCACAAGCTCGACAACGTATCAAAGGTGTAAATATTATCTCTTCAAATCAATTTGGGATCTCCGGGCTTCTGGAGATTTGGACAGGGTTGTGTAGTTTTTGGCTTCAGTTGTGTAGGAGAATGCTGCAACACTATTTTGCTGTGAAACTTCACATGACTTTCCGACAGCACGAGGCTGAGAAGATAATGATTTTTCTTGTTTGGGGGAACTTATCCTTCAAGAACACTGGTGCAGGAAGTGAGCAGTGTTTGATTTAGATCAGAGTTGCAGTGATTAGTCAATCCGCCAATCGAAAGAAAATTAGTCGCCCAACTATTTTGATAATCGATGAATTGTTTCCGTCATTTTACAAGTAAAAATGTCAAACATCTGCCGGCTTGAACCTTTTAAATGAAAGGATTTGCTTCCTTTCTTTGTCATTTATGACAGTAAACGAAGAATCTTTGGGTTTTAGGCTGCTGGCTGGACAAAAGAAGCAATCACTTTGGGATCTGGGAAATTGTGATGATAGCAAAGTTTCTTACTTGATGTCAAGTTAAAGGTAAAACTCAAGTGCATGAAAAAAAAAAAAGAGTCCATTTACACATTTTTCCTTGAAGCGCCATGTTCAAACATAGCTCCATCCAATCCCTAATCAACTGTGTACATCAAGCTGGCATAATTGAGCATTTGATGGAAAAAATGTTCCAGCAGCGAAAACCACGAGTCGATTCATCTTTCAGCAAAGTCACTCTGTTCAGACAGGGATGTTTGTGTTGGCAGGAGGCTTTTTTTTTTCTAGAGCTCAATCAAAACTCTTTAACGGAACCATGTGGGAAATGGAAAATTGTGATGCCTTCTCAAGGACAGTTTGGGACAGCTCTGAAAATAGCTTGTTAACCGTTTAAATGTGACTCTGTGGTTCACATGGCACGGAGAATGTTCCCATGTTGCCCCGCTTCGCAACAGATTTGTTTATAAAGTCTTTAAAATACAATGCAAATAAATATTTTAACAGTAATTAATCTCTGACAACTGCGGTTAACAAACAAAAACCTGATTGGGGCTAAACAACCGTTTTTCGCTGGGTTTGCTTCAGCTGGAAGTTACTGGTCGGCTCGAGCTCGTGTGTGGCTGACAGCTGGTGAGAGAGAGAGAGAGAGAGAGGAGGAAGCTTGTGATGAGCTGTTCTCACTGAAGACAAGGAAGAAAAAAGATGCAGTGCCCAGCTAATCAGAAACAGAGGCCTGTTTCCAGGGAGAAGCCGCAGCCTGTTCCAATGGAAAAGGCACGGTTGTAATGTCTGATGACGAAAAAAACACACACTTTCTTCCAAGAGCCTGTCCAAAAGAATCAAAATACAGTACAGGCCCCATTTAGTAGTGTGTGTGAACTGTATCTGGGTACAATATCTGTATAAGGGCACCTGATCCGTGGGCCTTCGTGTTTCAACCTGGTATTGTTGAGCGTTTCTGTTTTCTCCAAACTGTGATCAGATCTAAATATAGAAATTAGTGGAGCTGGCAGACTTATCAGCAAAACATCGTTCAAGTCAACCATAAATGGGGTTCATTCTTTCACTAGCTTTGGCTGTGCTTACTGAAAGGAAAAGAGTTACTTAAAGGAAAATTGAGTCATAGTGTACTCGGCACTAGATGGAAAGTCAGGTGAAGTTTTAGTAGTAGTCCACAGAACATTTCTCGAAGCTTCACAGCAAAAAGGCGTTGCAGCATTCTCAAAAACAACTGAAGTATGTGGGGACATGTTCCAAAACACTATAAAATTTTTTTAGTGAACTCGTCCTTTAAGCTAGCAGGAAGTGGTAGTTCGGTGACTACTGAAGATATTTCACAGCTTTTTTTTCCTTCCTAAGATTGTGGTCATGCTGTGCTTTCACACTTAGTTGAGATACGAGCACAATGTGAGACAGACCACCTTCGTGAGCTGTCTGATTGCAAGACAGTCTGTGTGTATTAATACCATGCCATTTGTAAAGGGTGCAGAGTAAATGCTTATGACTGTACATACAAATCATATGATGAATTTTCTCATTCATTTGGTGGGGTTAGATTCCCTCATTTATTTTTTTTGCCTCTTTCAGCATCGTTCCCATGACCCTGGTTTGATTTTGTGTCCCTGTCTTGTTTTCAGGTGAGTGTGCTGACCACCCTGGAGCGGCGGTTCAACCTGCAAAGTGCTGACGTAGGAGTGATAGCCAGCAGCTTCGAGATAGGCAACCTGGCGCTGATCCTGTTTGTCAGCTACTTTGGGGCCAAAGCACATCGACCCCGTCTGATTGGCTGCGGGGGCATCGTCATGGCGCTCGGTGCTCTTCTATCAGCTCTTCCCGAGTTTCTGACTAATCAGTATGAGATAGGGGAAACTTGGAGGACTGACTTAGGTCGGGATGCTTGCTCCAACAGCACGACCAACGTGGCGGAGGACAATGTGTGCGCCAACAAGGCCAACACTAACATGATGTACCTGCTGCTGATCGGAGCCCAGGTCCTGCTGGGGATCGGAGCCACGCCGGTGCAGCCCCTGGGGGTGTCCTACATTGATGATCACGTGAAGAAGAAAGACTCTTCACTCTATATAGGTGAGCCATGTTCAGAAAACTGTAAGAAAAACAATGTTACCAGTCTAGTTTCTGCTTTCTGCTTACTTTGTTGGGGGGAAAAAGGTTTCCGAAGGCCACAGCTGTTGAGAAACATTAGCAGAGTGAAATTACTGTTGAAGAAAAAAAGATGATTATCTCGCTGGAAATTAATAATCTGTGTAGCAGCACACTGATTTCCCAAGGCAACTAAAACTGGTGCAGCACAAAGTCAACCGTGAACGTGTTTGTTCATCACCTTCAGGTGCAATGTTTGCATAGTTTGAGTCAACACAGTATATATGGTATGTGTGCTCTTCTGCTGCATACCATCTCCCTTTGGTCCATGCATGGGCCGGTTCACGTGAGCGCCAGGTGAGCAGATCTTGGAGCTTTTTAATCTCCATTACGGCGGTTTCAGTGCAAAGAGGCCAGATGCGGGTTAAATGTGCCTGCTTCGCTCAATCCTCTCTCAAAGGCGAGATGCTGCTGATGCGGCTCTTCGCGGTTTAAAGGTGCATTCAAAGTGCTTTCTGTGCAAAGTTCTGAACACACAATGGCTGTTCAGGGATATGCATTTGCTGTGATGTGTATATTTTGCTATTTTGCTACACAGAAGGTAGCTTTACTTTGCCCATTAAGCCATGTAGGGATTTTTTACTCCTCTTGCTCTGCTATGTATTCAGATGTTTGACACTTTGGGAAATATGCACGGAGAGATAGATGAGAACGTTGACGCCACTCTTGATTGTATGCTAAGGCTGGAGCTCGTGGTTAGTTAGCTTAGCTTCGCACGGGGACTGGCAATTCCCCGTGCGAAATTCTGTCTGAGTTCTGTCCAGCACAGTCAATCTCAAAAAATGATGTGTAAAGACAAGAATTTGCAGTTTTATGGAGAGTTATGAGCTGGTTATATGCTAAGCTAACTGGCTGCTGGCTCTTGCTCCATATTTATCATACACACCTGAGAGCGTTATCAAGTTTCTGATCTCACTCAAGGCAATGAAAGCAAATAAGTATTTTTCTCAAGTGTCAAAATGTTCCTTTAAGTCCGAGGCTAACGCTTTTAGCTTTGAATCTGTTGCTCATGGGAGCGGAGCAGTCACCCTGCGAACCACAGCCACAGATCCATTTAATAGCATGTTTCCTTGTTTTGACGCGGACCTGCCCGCTTGTTGTCCAGACTGCCACATCAGCCTTTGATGGAGTGGATGAGATGTGTCTGCATAGTGTTTGCTGTTTGTTATCAGTGTGGAGCAGAGACAATGAGGGGCTGAATGGAGCATGAGTTCAGGCTGGCACTCGCCCTCTTCTGATACATTCGCACAGCAGCATGCTGTGTGGCGGCCTTTTGTCACTCAAATACAGATGTGACCCGCGAACAAAGGCAGCAGTGTGCTCTGTAATCTCAAGCCCAAAGCTGGTTTTCTTAATTGCCGTTTGTTGTGTTTATTTGTCCCGAACATGAGCACATTTTTTGCACACAAAAAAAAGCACCTCAAGCTTTGTTTGAAACAATAAAGCGGCCGGGAGAAAAAAGTACCACAAAAGGGCTTTGACGTCTTGGCACCAGCGCCGTGGCTTGTTTGCGGGAGGGAAGTGGACTGCGATTGATTGAAGTTTGGCAGGCGTGCGTGAGGGGAGATTTGTTTCTGTCCTCCTCTGATAAGCTGCAAGGAGAGCTGGAGGAAAAACAAGCGGTGAGCAGCGAGGAACAATGTGGTATTGAGTCGCGCTCAGCTGATCGTCCTAATCCTTCTGCTGCAGGCGTGTCATGTGCCCCCAGCTGCATGAATGGAGTAGATTGTGTGAAAATTCTCTGAGATTTCCTTTCACATACTGATAATGTATTTGGATTATTCATCAGTTTACGTTAACAAGTTCACATTGTTGTCGCAGTGGCACAAAGTTTTGTCTCGAAGCACAAAGTATTTGCCTATTTCCTGTAGGTTTTGGAACAGGTTCTGTTGGCCTCCAGTCTTATATTTTAGTTTGGATTCACTGCAAACACACCTGGATGTAAGTCCTGCGACATGTAATTTAGGAGATAAACGTTGCCTCATTGTGGAGAGGATCAATCATTTTCAAATTCGTGTTATTTTGTGTCTGCAAACAGGTTTTTTCTCAGAAGGTATGAAGGGGAATTTAGGAGTCTTTTGAAGCAGCCGCTAGAAAGGAAAACAGCTCTCGAATGTGAGACCAAAAACTTGACACGTGTCTCTCATAACAGCAGGAGACAGATGTGTCTTATGCACACGTACAGTAAAACTTCCTCTGCTGCGACTGTATGTGATTACCAGTGTGTGTCTGCGTGCTGTTTGGCATGTGTAGAGTCTTTCACAGTTTTGAGAGTCGAACCTGCTTCACGCACACACACCCAATTGGAAGACAGGGGTTTCATCGTTCACTGTAATTCATTTAATTACATGCCATCACATAATTTTAAGTTCAGCGCAAGGTTAAAAACATCCCGATTAACCCTTGTTCCTGATACATGACACCAAGCGTAATTGAGGCTTGTTTTTTTTTCCCTCTCACCCCGCCTGCTGCTGTTGTCGGTGCACATTGTCGCCCAGTGATGTGTTATTGTTAAAATTAGAGCTTGACCTAAATGGCCAGGTGAGAAAGCCGCGTGGTTGACAGAGGTGAGTCCCCGCCCCTTTTACAAGCGTGGCGGTGTGAGGCAGAGCAGGGCCGAGAGCCCTGGAGAAGAGC
This sequence comes from Spondyliosoma cantharus, assembly GCA_900302685.1. Classification (NCBI taxonomy): domain Eukaryota; kingdom Metazoa; phylum Chordata; class Actinopteri; order Spariformes; family Sparidae; genus Spondyliosoma; species Spondyliosoma cantharus. The sequence goes on from OMLP01013461.1 coordinate 5,334, forward strand.
CATAATTACAGAGCGAGGCAGGAATGCCAACCAGCCAGCAATGAGGTGGGTCTGAGTGGGCCGGGACGCACATGCATACCACACAGGCCTGTGAAAAACAACTCCTCCAGAGGCTCTGGCTGCCTGCTCTTACTGTGTATACTGCAGCAGACCTGGCTTACTGCTGTTTAAACAGCTGTAAAACACACTCAAGTAAAGTCTGCTGTGACTTTGGATCGAGCATTTTGTCTCTGTCAGGCTGAGATATGATCACCGTAATTGTTTAGATTTTTTTATTTTTTTTTTGTAGGACCGTGCCGCCAAGTGGTGGACGTTCTTCTTAAAAGGAAACACTTCACCGTCGAATGCCACCAGCATCAGAGTCATACTTAAACACGCATACTTTATAGGGTGGTGTTGTTTTGGTTTGTTTCCCATGTCTAGACGTAGGCACTCGTCTCTAGCCAAAGGAAATAAATATGATTGGACAGATTGCGTCAACAGGATCTCTGTTCCCACTGCTCCATGACCTTTCACTATCCACTGCTAATTCTGGCTCTTCCCACAGGACCCCTGACTGCATAAATATACTGTACAGGACACACAGAGAAGGGTTTAAGGCTGACGTTGTGTGTCACACAGCACAAACTCCACCCTGGCTGCCGCTACAGGTTTCCCTTTAAAATAGCCTGGATTTGGTCATTAAACTGTAATGTGCAGTACGGCACGCCTGTGATATACTGTAGGAGAGGACATTTATTAATTCATCAGCGTGATGGCTTTTTATGTAGAATCCCACAGATTTGGACATGTAAACGTTGGCTCATTGCATAATACATATAAGAAATGTATGATCAGATTTAAAAGTGCTGATGGAGGAGAGGCTTAAAGTGCAATTTACCAAAGCAGCTTCATCTACTGCGAGGAGAAGAAGCTGCAAGTGACAGTTGTCGAAAATAAGTTTAAAGTGAAAATTTCTTACAGTATAGACGTGTACAGTGGCGGACTCGAAGATGTTTGAGGGGCAGGGGTGGAAAAAAAATCAAAAGGGTGTCACATGTATGCAGGGGGGCACCAGCATGCAGAGAGTCAGGATGTATTTATGGTAAAAAGACCTCACCATATTTTCTCCACTGGAAGGGAACCCCAGAGTGACCCTTTATCGTGTTTTATCTATGTTGGCCATCGTAGCAAGATTTTCTAGCATTAAACACAGTGAATTTGCATGCATTTGGGGAAAAAACACAGTTTTATTCGATATGTCACAATATTCAAAATGGTAAACTGACCGACCAACACTGCCGTGCCAACAGATGCAAAAAAAACCCACATCTGTACACAAAATATATTTACTGGTTTCATGACGCACCCCCATCTTTGCATTTTGACTGTCACTGTTTCTCTATCTACGTAACTGAATGTTGACTCTATATGGAGGTGGCTGGATTTCTGTAATTCAATTTGGGGACGTCCAGTTCGGTGGTCAGTAAATCATTTAAATATCCAATTTCATTATCTCTGAAAACAGAGAAGACAGACAAACCACACAACAAAACAGTCCGCAGGTACACTGCAATTACACTTTAGATATGACATTATTACTCCTCAACTATCCTGAAAGGTGGGTCGAGCGATTCCTAGGAAAGATGGTTAATTGTCGGGTCATTAACTGTCTTTCTCCAGAATCCATCTTTACATAAGGTGGGGCAGTGGTTTGCATAGTTGCCTCTCAGCAAGAAGTCCCTGTGTTCAAATGGCTTTGTTGTTTGCTCTCCTCCGTTCTTGCATGCCGAGCTTGAACTGATGGTTGTGGTGATTTTGTTGATTCACTTGACACTTCCTAGCTTTTGGAGGGTAAGAAGAAGAGTCATATGAAGTTGTTATAGCAAGATGCCTCCTGTGTTGGCAAAAGGAAACACAACGCATTTAAACTTAAAACAGGTGGGCTCTGTGGCGCAGTCTTTATTCCAACAAGAAATATTATCTCACTTTGTGGTCTGTTTTTAAACACTCATGCACCTAAAAATAGGGACATTTCCAGGGACAGGCAACCAAAAATGAGTACTATCCCTTTAAGAGAGGGATGTCTGGTTGCCTGACACTATACAGAGCATACCCAACCAAATAAGCTTATTTTAAACTGCACAAAGCAGTAACGTCACTGCTCTGTCTTTGACTAGCTTTTCACATCCAAGCTTTTTAGCTAATGTCTCCTTCCTTTCTACAAATAAAGACATGTCTATTGCGACACTTTGGCTGCCACAACATCTAGTTAGAAGAAGTGTTTAATGTCAGTTTGGCTAGCTAGTTAGCTCATGAGCACATTGAGCATCTCAAAACATAACCTGCTAATGTCAACAGTGGTTAGCGTAGAGGCTAATTGTTGCTCACTCTTCAATACCACTGCTAATAAAAAACCTGCCTCTGACTCGTAAACTGTGGTTTGTTTACATTTGGTCTCCGAGCCTCGACGGCTTAGCTGTCAATCAAACACAGACACGCACACATCCATCCACCCACTCAGAGTCTTGAATGCTACGCGAGCATTTCTGAAATGTCCAAAGACCTTTTTTTATTCTTTTCCTCATTTCATTATTGAATAAATTAAAAGTGAGAAGGATGACTCTGTGCACCGACGACAGACAGCAGTCACAGGATGCAGCCGCTCCAACAGAGTTTTACTGGCAAACACCAGCCTTCCGGAGCGTCTGTGGCCGACATGCTCTCTCTCTCTCTCACTCTATCTCGTTCTCTCTGTGTGTGTGTGTGTGTGTGTGTGTGTGTGTGTCTCTCTCTCTCTTTCTCAATCTCACAAACTACCAAACTAGGAATGACAGATGAGCTGTGGGGGAACACAAAGGTCCCTTTTTTCCGTTGTGGCCTGAGAAAAGATAACCGCTTCTACCTGGAGAGCAAAAACCATAAAAGAAAAATTTGCCTTTCATGTCTTTGTATTATTGCCACCAACCACTGGTTTGTGTTTTATTTCCAGGCTGTATCTCAGTCATCGCGGCTACCGTGCCTTATTTCAAACCTACACATTCTGGCAAATTAGCTTTAGGTATATTTCATGATGCTGTGTTCACTTCGGCTCTGCTGGGATAAAATTAGTTTCAGGTTTGTTAGGAAAAAAACGATAGCGGCAGCCGAAGTGACAAAGGTCCCAGAGGGATCCTCGAGAGACTTGTCAACATTCCTGCTAAAATGCTCTGACTCCAAACAGTTGCTGCAGCAGGGCGTTTATATAAGCTACTTAAACTCAGCGCATGTTAATGTCATCTTGAAGGATTAGATTCTAAATGGGTTTTTCCGTCCCTGCCATAAGCTGCACGCTGAGTTTGCCTAGCAACACAGTTTGTTTTATCTCAAGATGATAAACGGCGTTGTGGCGAACGTTCATCAGCCAGCCGCTGCTTTCTCTGCGTCCCTGTAATGAACCGTGTGCACCATGTGTGACAGAGCACTCCCATCGTCTGCCGTGCCGCGAGCTAAATTACCCAGACGGCCTTGGTCCTAGAGAGGGTAATGAATACGAGATTAACTTGTGTCCAACTGGTCAACAGCATGTTGCCGTTGTCTCAAAGCTAATCAGTAATTATCCACAAATAGTATCATTTAAAGGAGTCAGACAGAAAGTGAGCGAACATGATGCTGAGCAGAAGGAGATCTCACCCTTCACAGCACTGCTGTTTTTATAAACAGGAAGTCATTGCGATTGATTTACAACCGCCTCAAGTTAAATTTTCATTGAATTTGAGCAGGGGAATATCTTTCTGTCCTGTCCTGGTGGTATAAACGGAGCAAAATGTGTTCACTGTTTTTCAGTAGCCGCCGTCCTGTTTATTTACACGTGGTTCTGATATGAATCGACCAGGGCGGGTGTGTGCAAAGCTATCTGTTCGTGTTAAATGAGCCTCAGAGGGGTGTGGACTTGGCGTGAGGTTGATTTTTAACATTCCCAGATTTGTGCAGTGTGTCAGGCTGTGTAGTAGCCTCACAAGGACTTGTCATCTGGCCGCTCGTCTGAAGTGAATCATCTCCTGCACTCAGTCTGCCGTGTTCTATGGGGTAGTATCGCAGTGACACCACGATTATGCCGGTGCATGTGCTGCTACGATCTGCACAGTCCTGTCTGTTGGGTGCTTGGCTGGTCAGATCAGATGTAAACATCCCCGAGGTTTGACTTAATCCCCCATTTTGTTTTTTTTGGGCAGTTTACACACAAAATAGAGGAAAGCAGCTGAACATCAACAGATGAGGCCTCCATGAAGCAAAGACACGGGAGATACTGGGGTGGGACAAAATATCTGTACAAAAACATAATATACACTGGCGCCAAAGAACAGTATTTTTATTTAAACATAGAGGTGCTCTAAAAGGATTCCCTTGACAGTTTGACATTTACCAGTCGTCACTGTAAACTCCTCTAAACTTAATATACACAGATTTTAGTGAGCCATAGTATCTTACTTTTAACTCCAGAGCTGTTCTGTCAGTGTGTGTGATAAAACGCGATGCAGTGAATACATACACATTTCCTACACTTTTACATTTTAGGTTTATTTTGTCTTCTTCAGTTGAGTGTTGTCACGGCCCTGACATTTCTAACTTTGATACAATACCTTGAAATATACTGATAATCAATGCTATTTTCAATACCTAGGGGAAAACTAGGCAGGACATTTCAGAATTAAGAAATAAGACTATATCATGACTATGATATACAGCAGAAAGACTGTAGTCATTTTTTTTTTAAACACTATTTTTTTTCTCTTTAGATTAGGCCTTTAAGATTTAATGTGTGTGTCCCCAAAGTGCAAATGGGGCTGGCAAGAGTGGTGTGTTGATACTGCAGAAATGTGTTTTTAAATATTCTGAATTAGATCGTAGGCAACATATCGTGAATCAAACCTTGTAGATAAGAACTTGTAGAATTAAGACATTTGGCTCTTGCTTCTGAGTTAAGCTGGCATAGCATGACTTACCTTTTAGACTAATCTTAGTCTTAAAT
>OMLP01013461.1:10884-32088 GCA_900302685.1 Spondyliosoma cantharus
AAAAGTGTTTTTTTTTTTTTTTTTTTTTTTGTCATCCATTTGGGGGGAGGAGCATGGGGATAAGAGGTGGGAGGAAACGGATCATAAACACAGCAGCATCAGCAAGCCGTTGCCACAGAAACGGCCAGTTGTTATGCTGTTTTGTTTTTTTTCTTCTACTATTGGATTGAGATGCTCAGTCCTTCCTCCGCTCCTGCTGTGGAGGATGCAGCTGTCACTCTGCTCTGCCAGATCTTTAAAACCACAGCTAGTTTAAAAAAAACAAAACACACAAATGGGGGAAGCAAGCTGCCGGGCAGCTCCCGTCTTGGACCTGCTCTCATCGTTTTTCATTCTGGAAAACGAGTAGTGAAGTTCATTTTTCATTCTAAAAAAAAAAAATGAGCAGTTAAGAGTACAACAAGTTCTGCCCTTGGTGAAGGACTTTGCTCAGGAAATAACAGATTCATGCTGCGCTCGTGGCTTTACCACAAATCCCAAGCCTCATTGATTGAGTGGTGTGTAAGTGGTTGCTCTCTGGGCTCCTAGGATTACTCAGAAGCATGTTCAGCACTTAATCCCCATATCACTGATGGCGGAGGGTGAGGGATAACAGTGCCTAATTAAATGGACTCTGATCAATAGGGTGGGCAGTAATTATAATTAACTGTTTGATTCGGTCAACTTTTATTTGCTCGACGTGTAAATAGAGGCGAGTCTGTCCCGGTTTCTGGCTTCACCCTGATCCAGCATGTTCTGGATGTGTAGTTTTTCATTCTCCCCAGTACTGTTTGATTTACAGCCTCAAGTTATAAATCAAACTGTTGTCCAGGAAACATTTTTTCTTTTACAAATTAGATCGTTTGAATAGTTAAGTCTCATCTGCTGGTTTTTTGGTTTGGTTATTTTGGATCTGGTTCCTTGTTGGCAACAAACCAGGATTCAGTGACTCAACATGTCTCTTAGCCACACGTTTTAGGCCATTACTCAGCAATTCATATAATAATTATGACAAAATATTACACCAATGTCTAATAGGATAAAATGATTGATGGACAATGACATCATAACATTCTGCCAATAATGTTCTGGTTGTTATTCAACGCCACGGCTCTGGAACAACAACTGTTGAAGCGGAGGCAAACAACCACGAGGCGTTTATTCTAGTCACTAACTGTCGTCTTTACCTATTGATCAGCTGTAACTAATGGAGTCTGCACTCTGTCCAAGATGGTTTGTTGGACATAGAAAGCACCACTCTTTAATCCCTAATGGACTCCTCTTCAGAAGTTCAATAAGGGTGAGAAGAAGAAGAAGAGAACTGATGCATATAATCAAAATATTTTAGGTTTATGAGCGTAAATATTCAAATAGTAGGGCTGGGAAATATATTTATATGTCATTATTCTGATTAGCCTAAATATAATCTTAGATTTTGAATACCATTATTCCGTAATATTGCATTAGTGTTGTATTTCCATGAATTTTCTGAACTTACCAGGCTGTTCTTATTTTGTGTTTCCCCAGTTCATCATTATATCCACATTACTGATAATTAGTACCAATAGTCAAGCATCCAACAATCAATATTCTGGTATTTCATAAGTGAATGTAGTAAAGTGCTTTTATGGCGATTTCAAAATAGAGATATCTCTTGCGTATTGTGATATAGCCTTAAAATACTGCAATGTTACTTTAAGGTCGTATCGACCAGCCCTACGATGTTGGAAGGTTGGAACTGGATTATTTAGTGACTTCATTCTCCTCAAAATGCCTCTCACATCTGGCCCCTTCCCCATCGATTCTCCTCTTCCTCAGGATGTGGCACAATTGGCGCATCGTTATAATTGGTGGCGGACACAGCGCCACACAATCGCCCGAATATCGCGTTCCTGGTTCTCACATGTTCTTCGAGAAAAGGGGAAACAAGCTTGTTGGCATCTCTACCTCGATAATTAGGCCACGCCACCTGCTGAAGAAGCTGTAACCAGCTGCTGTCGAAGAGGCCCAAACCTCTCTGTGCTGCTCGTCTTCAATAGAGCAGCTGCGACTCTCCAGCGGAGAGACGTACGCTCTGGTCTTGTGCCCTTTTCTCCTCCATGCCTTCATCCTACCACCCAACTGCCCAACAATGGAGCCCGTGGGTTCGCTCCGTCTCGGCTCCAAGAAAACATCTGACGCAAGATTACAAACAGATCACTGTGACGGGGCAGTACGACAAGGCTTTGGTCTGTTACATTAACTCCTACACGCCGTCTATCAGCCGCTCTCTCCCTCATTCTCCCTCCTCTGCTGACCCGGTGTTCACAGAGCTGGCAGTCTGACCGACTCCTCTGAGCTTCCAGCATCACATCACTGCCCTGTTTGAAAACATGCCCGGTCCTGTTTATGTAATCTTATGGCACATAAACCGTCATTATTATTGTAACAGCAGTGGAAGCCTCGCATTACTGTAATATTTTAAAAACAACCCTGGCAGCGTCAATTTACATGAACAATTAATTAAAACGGCGATCATTATAATGATTCATTTTCGGTCCGAACAAAAGGGGATCGTTCCGTTAATTAGCATTGTGGATTTTAAATCCGCAGGACGTGAAACAAATGGACTTCAGTTAGAGCTAACTAATACTGGTGCCATTTAGGTTAATGAGGGCTTTCACTGCTTCCTGGAATAGTTGGTGAGTGATGACAGAAGGTTAATTGGACTCAAAGATTAAGTTACTGCATGTCAGGTCAAAGTAGCCTAATGCTATTGACCCACGAGGTGGGACAACGAACCTGACAGACAAATGTGCACAAGACAGTACTCATCCCATGTTCAGACGTGGTATGTTTACTTTTTCTAGGGCTGCAGAATTACTCGAAATAATGGCAAAATTGCATTATGGCTAAGTGCAATATCCAAGTCACAAGAGGCTGCAGTTTTGGATGGAGGTACAATGTGTTACTAAACAGGATTTTAATGAAGCTGCAGAGCTACAAGTTCTTGCTTTCCAGATGTAAGATAACATGTTTGTTTGGTACAAATCCAATGTAATGTCATCAGCATTGTGACTTTTTATGCAAAAATGATAATTCCCTCTATTGCGCATGATATCGCAATATATGTCAAAATAATAACAAGCATTATGTTAATGCACATTTTTACCACAGGAGAATATAAGTTGATACAAGCTTATAATCACAGTAATGCTGAAATGTTCTTTTCTCATGATAATGGGAACATTTAAAGAGCTTGGGATGTATCAATATATGGTACCAGACGAAATTCGCCGTGTTGATTGCTATCGACTGTCGGTAGATTCGGCGACATTCACCAATGTCAGTGGCCGATGATCATCTGTTGTCCCACATCAATTTTGCAGTGCACTCACAAGCTTCTTGCTGGTGATGTCCCTCCGTAACTTTGTAAGGTTTTGTAACCACTGAAACATTATATTACTTGATTAGGTAGTTGTATAGCGGGCTTAATAGGCTCTTTGAAGCACACATTTTCTATTTTTTTAATATACTATTTTAATAGTATGTGCGCACACACACGAGCAGTGTTAAGGGCCGGCGCCTTGCTCAAGGGCACCTCGGCAATGCCCAGGATGTGAACCAGCATTCTCCAACTGCCAGTCCACATCATTATTTTTTTGGTCCAAGTGGGACTTGAACCGGTGACTTTCAAGTCCCCAAGCCAAGTCCCTACGGACTGAGCTATTGCCGACCCACTATTGTTAATGTTACTAATAACACTATTGTTAATGTTACTAATAACATTAACAATAGCTCTGCTCGACTGTATTGTGCATGCTGACAGTGAGCTGGTACTACCGGGACCCTGAAACTGAAGCAGCTCAATTTTACACATTTTCCAGCTGTGACTTGTAAACCATGAAAAACCTTTATTAGACTTTGTCTCAGGACAATGTGGGCGCATGCTGGCTGTTTTTGGCTGACATTTTCTTGACTCTCCTGTCAGCTTTGTTGCACCTTAAAGGTTGAGACTGATGACAGATTTATTATCATTGCTGGGCACCTTTATAATTCCAGCATCAAGCTCCACCCACCTTCAAACTAATAACTGAATACGCCCGTATGAGTGTGCAAGACCTTTGATACAATGGATGATACTGAGGGTTTAAATCCGTTTTGACTGAGTAACGGCTAGATAAAGAGAAAAGGCTAATCTAAAGGTTAATGTTGAGCAACAACTTTGGCTCCCTCAAGCAGATATTTAAGGATTAATTCAATGATTAGGGTTAAAATAATACCACTCCGCTGTGCTGAGCTTGACAAAGTATGACAGATGAAGTAGTTTGACATCAGACCAGGGGAGGCAGGACCACCACACCACACCGTGTTTTCGTGAACCCCTCGTGTCCTTTTTAAAAATGTTTACACTAAATGCGATAGCTGCTTTTTAAACAATCGTCCAAATTTTTTAATTTCCCTCGCGTCTTTTTGTTGATATTCATCTGCTTTTATAATCAACAATGTTTCCTTCCAATATTTATCTGAGAGGAGACCCACAAAGGATGTGAATGCACCCTTACAGACTTTGCTCTTTTTTCCCAAAGTTTAATACAACGGCTCTGCTCTGTCTTATATAACGCAGGAGAGTCGGATTTCGATCTATTTTTATTATTTTTTTAGATTAGAAAAAGCATTTATTTCCATGACAGGGCTTCACTGTTCCAGCTCTGCCGTGTATCTCACTCGATAAAACCTTTTTTTTTTTCTCTCTCTCTCTCTTTCCGTCCTGCTGCAGTGTGTTTTACTTAAGTGATTTTTCTCTGTATTGTCATCCAAAGAGTCATGGGATGTGGCAGCTCGGTCGTCGCAGCCTCTGAATTATAAAACAGGACAGAGATCTGTCAGACACAGAAGATCTTCAGTCAGCATTTGCTGTTTTTTTTTTTTCCTACCTCTGATACAAAACAGTTGGTACAAATATAATAAAAAAACAAAGTAAAATACAAGAAGGAACAGCAGGACTGGACTAATTGGGTTATCATCTATGAAATACAGAGAAATAAAAGTAACTTTTAAAATGTCTTGTTTATTCTAACTATCAGTCTCAACCCCAAATATATTAAATTAACACTGAGAAAAGCAGCAAATCATCATATTTAAGAAGCTGGAACCAGAAAATTATGCAAATATTTGCTTAATTAGTTTCTGTCGATAGATTCATTTAATAATTTAAATAAAAGTTTAATCGTGTTTCAGCTCTGATAAACAGATACTTAAACTAATATAACTAAATATACATTTGTTGTTTTTCTTAATCCATGAAGGTTCAGAAAATATAAGACACGTTTAGGAATCAAAATGTTCCAATGTGTCTGAAAGGATTAGATATTTATACTGTAAATGTTAACTTCAGGTGGCATTTCCCAAATCATTTGTACTCATAACAAGCCTCATGTATCTGACATCAGGAAGTGAAACAGTGGAAGTGGAAGTCCTGGCTGTTTGTTTTGTTTAATCAAAGAGGATAATGTGGTAAAATACTGTACAATATGTACAGTCTGCTCGGTAGAAGCCACCTGAAGGCGAAAATTAATCTTGTTATCGGCAGTCTAGACTCATATCAGGAGTCTGTTCCAACAGGGAGGAAGTGAAGCTTTCAGCGAGGCCCGGCACTCACCTCCCATTTCAGGCCGTGACCCCTCGGAGGCTTAGATTGAGCCAGAGCTCAGCTTAACGTGACAGGGTGTCGAGGGGAAGCGAGCCGCTGAGAAGCCGGTGTATCAGCCTGGGTGGCCGGAGCCCTGCAGTAGCCCCACTGCTCATCCTCAGGGTCAAAATGCTAATAGTTTTAAACGTGTCCTTAAGCTGCACTTTTTATATAGCAGCCATATGGCATCAATGAAACCGTCCCAGCACTCGCCTGCTCCAGTTTGAGTTGGAAGTCAACCGGACCAGAAGACGCTGTTTTGGTGTCAGATCGCAGCCGGACGTGTGCCGGAAGGGTCGTTTCAAATGTTGGGTGTTTTGACGTAAGCGGAAGTTAAAGCAGGATGATCCTGATGTAATGGCATTTGAATGTGAGTTGAGAGCCTACTTTAAGCTTTGGCTTGTTATTTAGGTCATGGCTGTGCAGAGCCAACAGGGTTACTGTCGGGTACAGCTGACCAGTCTCAGCCCCGCCTCCCCACCTCCTTCACTCACCAATTTAGAGCCAGAACAATGACTTGATGATTAATTAGTTGAACAACAGGGACATTATCAGGAACTATTTTTAGTTTTTCCACTTTCTGCAACATCACAAAGACTAGAACTGCAAGTTCAATACCTGACGATTGGCTGGCGAAAGATTAACAGGCATTTTTCTTGCCTTTTTTATAGAGAAAATGGCACCGGTACCAGCCACTTTACAAACTCTTCTACATATCTTGCACTTGTACATATCTCTTTTTTTTTTATACTTAATATTTTTTATATTTTAATATTTTATTTGATATGTTATGTTTATTGCTGTCTTGCACCAGGGATTTGAGGGAACATTATTTCAATTCTGTGTATGTCCTGTACATTAGCAGCATTGACAATAAAGTTGACTTGACTTGAAAATAGAAAATTCTTCATCAATAAACCACAAGATGAACCAAAATAAAACACCTTCCTCTTGGATCGTTTGAAAATCATCCCAAAAGTGTCAACAGGGCTGAAAATACATATAAATGTATCTAATTTAATGTAAAATACTGACTCTATAGGATTCTTAAGATCATTTTTGAAATGCCTCGTAAGACTTCCTGTCTTCAGTGTGATTAACATTTTCCTTGACGACTGATGTTGACTAAAAGCCACTCAGGTGGGCTGAGGCTTCACTTCCTGGGGTGAAAGCTGCTGTCTAATGCTGTTAGTTCTTACTTATGGATCACTGAAGATTTGGTAGCCTTAATATCCTCTGTACCTCATCAAAATAGACCTCACCTCAGAGGCGACCTTTGCACGACTTCTACGTGTTTGCTATTAATCCTGTCAGCGTGACGTCGCCTGAGTTTACATAACAGCTATCTGCATAAACTGGCGTCACACCGCCATCATGTCTGACACTCGGATTTTGTGTCAAACCAAATGTTTAAAGAATTCACAGTCAATCGTATTTAATCTCAGTAAGGGGATTTACTCATTAACATTGCCTCATTTCCTGTCAGCAAGTTTGTTTTTGTTGTTGTTGTTCACAGGTTCACATGTTGGGTGTCACCCAAGTGTCAGGGTGTCACTGAGCAGGAGTCTGCAGGATTAGCACGTTGGTAGTACCGTCCAAAGATAGAAGAGGAAGTGGCGCTTCGGTTAGATTCTCTTTGACAAATGTAAGATAAGAATTTCGTCAGTTCGTCCTCAGAGTGCCTGAAGACAAATGACTTTGAGATTGAGATCAGATGCGACAGCTTAAAGAAGTACAACAGAGAAACGGGAAGAGACAAAACTTTACAGAGACGGAACAAGCCGCTCTGTGGTAATACAAGTTTCATGTCAGCCATTCACTTTTCCTGAAATACATGTGATTAACAGTTACAGAATTGATATAGATAAATTGATTACTGTGATCGAAGCTGATGACATCATGCAGGTTTCAGTATGAATCGGGGTTAAAGCAGAGTCTCACTGTGTTATTAGCAGATGTAGGAGGCTGTAATTTAAGAGCCGCAGACTGTGTCAGGAGCCTCTCGCTCATGAATCACGTACCATGACCTGACGTCTAAATGTGCTGTACTTTTTAATGACAGGCTAGGTAAAAAAAACTGCAGCAGGTTTTTCTGAATTGTAGAAAGTGGATCACATGTTGACATGAGCCTTTTTAAACAGGTGTAGGTGGAAAGTATTGACCTGTTGAATAAACCCACAGGCCTGTAGTGTAAATCTAAGGCCCCAGTCGTTTGGTTTGTCTTTTGAACAGCTGTGGTTAATTACATGTGATACACCGAAGTGAGGTGAAAGAAGCCGACGTGTTTTTTTTCTGTTACATGTGTAACAGATTGACATGTTGACGACCACTCTGCTTGCATGTAGAAACTAGCACATGCAAGATGAACAGTTTTCTTTCACATCGTTGCTCATTTAAAGTCATGTAGGAAATGACATCAGCAGATTGTGGCCCGGCCACAATAGATTTCCCCCTCAGGCTTGTGAAGCTAACACCTATTATTATACACCACTAACTATCTGTCGTGTTTGAGTCACCATTTTGTCAAAATGCAGAGATCTGCACGTTTGCTCCCCAGCTTGTAGTCAGTAGCCTGGCTACAATAGCAAAGCAAAAAAATAACGGATACTAACAGATGGCTAACACCATCAGCTAAAATGCCGTCCAACAATAAGTGGCTAACACCATGGTAGCTAACAATAACTAGCTATGGCATCAGAAAACAACACACTAGCTATCAACATGCTCTCAACCGTTACCCAGTTAATACCATATTTAGACAAGATGCTAGCTAAAGATACTAGCGAACACTATCGGCTAACATATACATTGTACATCATCAGCTAACAACATAATTAGCTTATAATAACAGAACAGACAGGGGTTATTGTTAGCTAACAACATTCGCTACCATATCATCTGCAGACAGCTTTAGGCTAACTGGCTATTGTAAGATAGCATATTGTTTGTTGACTTTGTTAGCTAGTTATTGTAAGCTATCACTGCTTACAATAACACGCTAACACTATCAGCTAACAACATGCTATATAACGATAACCAGCTCAACAACTATGGATGTACTATAAGAAATTGTTAAGTGGATCCACGAAAACTAGGCCAACCCTAATTTTAAATTGACAGACTGAATGGCTTTCAAACCACAGGTACAGAGTGGTGAAGCGTGTGCTTTTGAACCGATAGAGCTCCGTCACAAATCATGTGAATCGCTGTTCATACCTGAAAACAGCTGCATGCTGTTTCTGCACAGCTGATGAGTGTAAAGGAAGCGTTGCCAGGAAGCAGATGTTTTTTAGGTGTGGTGTGTGTGAGGGAAGAGCTCTTGTCTGAACCTTTTGTGTAATTGTCAGTGTGAATGATTGCTTCTCTGGACAGGCAGAAAATGGCCTTTTGCTCAGTCTTGACTTCTCTGAGTGTTTCTCCTGAGTGTCTTCAATCTTAAAAGCTGTCTTCGCACTTCCACACAGAGGATGTTATGACCTGATGCACGGCAGAGGAGGAAGCCTGGGCTTTTGTTTGAAAGCCCTTTAAATCGCAGAGTCTTAAACTTTATGGTCACTGTAAATGTCACCTTGAAAACCTGTGTGTGCTTGTGCAGTTCTTACCAAGACACTTTCAGGTGACCTTATGACACAAACTTATGTTTAGGCCTCAGAGCGGAGAGACTCCGGCTCTTTGCCTTATCTTTAGTGATCATTTAGCTCACTCTCGGTTTCAGTCTGGCCCCCTCGTGAAAGTGGCACAAGCTGTTGTTTGGCCTCCCGCGTCGCACTGTCCCTGTGCTCTTATTGAGCTCGGGGGATTACTGAGCCAACTTGAGCAGGATTAATGGAGGAGAAGGAATTCCTTTTGTACAGTGAGAGAGCAGGAAATAAACTGAGGACGGTGCAGGCGTGATGCATCTGACATTTCGATTACCACAAGCGTTTTAACTTCGTGCTGTGTTTGTTTTAAAATCTAAACCTCCTGGATCAGATGGTGTAAAGAAACTAAACTTTGCAGCCATAGATTTTTTTTAAATGCCTCTATCTTTGTGGTGGGCAGCATTAAATCGGCCTCTCGCTGTGTTTCACCTGGCTCCACATTAATCTGTTATCATCTCCTCCGCATATTATGATTTTAATCTTTTCACAAAGGCATATAAGATGGACATGCTTGTATGTGGTCGTGTACTTCTGTGGAAATGCTCTCCAAGTGTAAAGGCAAATAGCTTGACGTCAGCGACCGAAACCACAAGTGCTTCGTGTGAATTACCCACATCGTTTTTTACAAGAAACCTAACAAATTTGTGTTCAAGGGAGCGCGTGGGTCAAATATGCAAAAAAAAAAATCTTCCCAACTGTAGTGCGAAAGGATATGGGATGCATCTGTGGGTTAATTAATATCTGGAACAGGACACAAGCTTCATGCGCAGTAGCGTTTCCCAGCCCTTTTCTATTGCTCTCTAAACAAATTAGAACAAGACAAAAACACTAGAGCCAAGCTTCATTATTGAATTACGTCTGACAAGCTCCCCTGAGAGTGTAATTCACAGGATACTAAAAGGCTCGGGCGAAACTACAACATGAACAAATTAGTTTGTTTTGTACTTATCTCGTAACAGGCCCGCTGGAAGGGAAAAAGGGATTTGGAGGCAGTTTTGGAGAAGTCGTGTGTTGCAAAGATTACCCACGGCTGTGGTCGTGCATTGTCCTTCATGGAGATTTAATGTGCTCAGCTTAGGTTTTTCCTCTTTTTTTTTTTTTTTTCTCTACAGCTTAACCTTGTCCGTGATGAACATGAAATATGTCCCCTGACAGCCTGTACAAGCACAGTTGTCTTTTTTATCTTTGACCTGAGAGCAGGAGTCAGTTATTTTAAATACAAAACAATAACTGTAGCACAGAGATGGATGTGGAGGAGAAGTCTTTGATAACAGTGACCGGGCTTGTCAGTATGTGCCCCGGGGAAACTGACCAAATCAACTTATTTAAGGTCAAATGTAAGTTATCTGTTCTGCTCTGCTCCTACATAGAAGAATTTAACTTAAAGAAATAGTTTGTCCTTTTTTTCGGATATATCCTTATTCACCTCGAAAATTAATTGAGAAAATTGATATCACTCTAATGTCTGCATGTACAGTACAGAGCTGGACTCAGGAGGCAATTAGCTTAGCATAAAGACTGGAAGCAGAGGCAAACAGGTAGCCTTAACGATAAATATTTTTGTTTTAAAATGTTATTTTTGTTCAGAAAAAGCTTTACCAGTCTTTACACTAAGACAAGCTAACTTGCTGCAGGCTGTTGCTGCATTACCGTACCGATAGCTAGATTAGGAAGTCTAATGTCTGTATGGAAAATGGAAAGCTAGCCTGGCTCAGTGTAAAACCTTCAGGCTGTGGTTTTATTTGCCCAACTACTTCGCAGCCAGAAACCTCTTGTTGGTTGCCTGGCTATCCATTTCCCCTGCTTCCACCTCTTGTGCCAAGCTAAGATAACCACCTCCTGGCTCTTGCTCGATACTTAATGGACAGACGTGAGGATGGAATTATTTTTTTTAAAGAATAATTTGTTAAAAATGTTCTAAGAAACAGCAAGAGCCAAAGAATTGTTAACTAATGGGAAATACACAAGGTTTAGCAACATGTGCAGGAAAACTGTTTTTGTTTATTAGATGATAGATGTGATGAGCATATACTGCAAAATCCTCATGTAATACATTGGATGGACTGATTATACAGCTAGCTTACAGTACTAGCATGCTAATGTTTGCCTAGCTTGTCGAAGCAGTTTCTAGTGTCTCATGTGCTGCCTAAAAATAGTTTTAGACTACTTTTCAAAACAAAGCGACACACTTGGAGAGTGGTATCGACATTCTCACCTCTCTCACAGCAAATAGAAATATTATACAAAATGTGTAATTGCTCCTTTACAGCCAAACTGGAGATTCAACCACGTTTTCCAAGTAGCAGCTCACAAAGAGGTCGAAATAAAGTTTTTATCTTGAGCAAGATGGGAGGCAAAAAGACGAGGATGACTGCACTGCAGCAGTGTTGGACTGAACACTTTGCTTATGTTTTGACTGCGAGCTCCAGTTCATGTTCATGCTAGCTTAATCCCACTGTGACAGAGCCCAGGTTGCTGCATGCTTCCCCCTCCGCTGGCTTCAAGCTTAAGTTTTGAGTCAATCTTTCATGTGAAGATTATCATCAAATTCAAAATTGCGTTCCCCCTTGTTTCCTTTGCAGTAGCAGCAGATTGATAAGGAGGCATGCTCCCTCATAGATTACTGATCTGTTCCACATGCGAGGATCGCGCTGTGGCGCCGTGTTATCATCAAGGAGGCAGCGCTTCTTAAAGCGACCAGGGGTGCTGGCGCGGATCTCTGAGGAAACATGTATCTCTCAGTGGTTGTGGACTCGTGGGCTAGCTGAGGCGTCATCTCCTGGAAGGTGATTTCGCTAACTGAATTTCCTCTTTGAGGTCGCCTGTGGTGAAACCAATTGTGATGTTGTTGCTACGAGAAGACAACACTCAGTTTCTAAGGAAACACTCGAAATAGAGAGTGCACCGGCCTCATTTGCAACACCACAGGCAAATTTGCAGCCCTCCGTCATGAAAGTGCTGTTAAACTGCACAGTTTCACTGGTAACTAGCCACAAGCACTTCTTTCCTGTGTGCCTGCGCCTGTTTGTGGGTGTGAATCCCACCGTCTGTCTGTGTGTGTCGTCAATTGTTTTAAACTTTGATATCAGATATAAGTCTCAAATGAAAAAAAGCCGTAACCTGCTCTCTGCCTTCTTTTCTTACTACCAAAACTCAGAGTTTAGCAGTAGGACAAGGGACAACCTGTCAAGCTCTGGCGCCTCATGGACACACTCTGTGGTCAGAGTGTCAACCGCAAAGATGTTTCAGTTGATGCTTGTGAGAAGAAAAAAAAAACGGCAGCAAGTTCCTATCCTATCATGTGTAAATCCCTTTTTTCTTTCGTTTCACCCCTCACCTTCGCATAAATGAGTCAGTTCATGTCACAACATAGGTAGCGGGCCACGCCTAAAGAATCTGTGAACCATTTCCTTTTATGCGAAGAATAAACTATTCATGAGAACGAGGCTACAGTAATGTCAGTGTGTTGACTCCCTTCCTATGTGGGTGGTCAAGGCAGGAAGCAGACTTTCACATTCACTCTAAACACTAGCAGAGATGCACAAAGCTTAGTCACAGTTTCCACGCTTGTTCATTAAGTGGCTGCTCCTGGCATCCAAACAGCATCTTACTGGAGACGGCGTGCTGATAGCAGCGATGTGCCGGCCAACCTGCAGCCAATAAAGGGGATGTTTCTGTTGCCGCAGGGGCCGGAGGAGGGATGGGAATGGCAGAGATGATTTTTATCTTACTTTTGAATGTAATTTGAAGCTAGCATGGCTGTTTTTCTTGTGAGCAGCGGTGGTCAAACTCAGATCTGGTTTGTGGCTGTGTCTCCCAATATGCTGCAGTCTAATAATACCACAGATCACAGGACTCACAGACAGGGAGAAATTTGTCTCCCAAATTGAGCTTTGAGTCTTCATTATCTGCCTGCAGTCTGAGTCACAGTGCCAGACCCTCGCCCCGCTGACAGCGCTCTAATGAGGATTTTTGGACCAGGCTCCACATTTTATCTCCAGCTGCCCACTAGAGCAGACTGGGGGACGAGAGAGCTGGTGTCTGTAGTCAGGTGTCGTCCTGACAGTGTGTGTTTGTATCTGTTTGTTCGGCGCGTTGCTCTGCGATGTGATCATAACGAGCGCACTGACTGCTGCACTCGCCTTGTGGTTTTTAGCTGGCTGATTTGATCTTTCATGACAACCAAAATGTTTTCCATGTTTGGCCTCGTGCTTTGTGCTGCACCGCCTGGGAAAGGACACACACACAGCAAAGAAGCCGAGCTGGAGTGGAGCAGAAATGGCTTCTCAAATGTGAAGATTTGCAGCTTTTAGGATTGTTTGTTGGACACAGTTTAACATTTGGAGGATTGTTTTTAGAAACAAGCATTAATTTATACATTTTCTTCACATTTTCATCTTAACTCAGTCATTGTGTAAGTGACCTTCAAACATGAACTAACTCTCTACGTACCCAGTTGGTGTTGGTGCTCTGGTGTCACCAGTGAAAGTGTTTTGGAGCACTTGACAGATTTTTGTGTGCATGTGTGACCAAAACAGTCACACCCTGGAGCCCTGTGATAATAAAAAAATATATTAAACACAGGCTGGACACTGTGGAAGACCTATATATAATATGTAAGACTGTCTATAAGACCCTGTATGGAGACACTACTAGATCTCCTGAGCAAGGACGAGGTCATCGTGAGCTATATAGGCGTGTTTTTTTAATCTCTCTGACACAACTTTTTTTTCTGTGTTTAACAAATGAAAACAATAAAACTTAAGTTTGAAAATAATAATTATAATGTTTTTTTCTTTGAGGCTGTGGAGTTCATCCACAATTTCACATTGCCTTCCTTTATTGCTTTGCATTCATTTTCATTTATTAATTTGCTGACTTTGTAGCATGCTGCACATGATAAACGAAAGAAAGGACACGTCATCAGATCATCACGTCATGGTCACAAGTTGATACCTGTTATTGAAATCATGGGGGACATTGTTTGCACTTTAAACTTTAAACTTGATATTTGTTTCCGTCACAGGAATCCTCTTCTCCACTCTTGTGTTCGGGCCGGCCTGCGGCTTCATACTCGGCTCCCTCTGCACTAAGTACTATGTGGACGCCATCTTCATCGACACCAGTGAGTTCAATCCCTCTCCTGAGTTCTTTTAAATGTGTTCACCTCGCGCTCTGTGTATTGACTTCTGCCCTGCCTCTCCACAGGTAAGCTGCCCATCACTCCAGACGACCCGCGGTGGATCGGCGCCTGGTGGGCCGGCTTCCTCCTGTGCGGTGCCTTACTCTTCTGCTCGGCTCTCTTCATGTTCGGCTTCCCTCAGTCGCTGCCGACCCAGGAGAGAGAGGAGGGGTTGGACAGCGAGCAGGTTATGCTTCCTCCCGCTCTCAATTCAGAATATGAGACTCCAAAGTCGAGTAATGGGGTCGTACACAACCACGAGGCTGCCAACGGCGCCACCTGCTGTCAGCAGCTCAGGGGTGAGTGTGTGGAGTGCTGCACTAGAAAGGTTCTGTTAATGTTTAAACATTTAAAGCAAATACATACATGACATCTAGTGATGAATTTATTTTATATTTGTATATATTTCTAGATCATTTAGATTTTAAACATGGTTTGATCTAAAAGGAGTTTAGTGTAAGATAAGTATTCAGCTCCTTTTAATTTAGTAAAAGTGGTGCAAAGTATCTAAGTACATTTTCTCAAGTAATGTACAGTTTTAAGGTACATCTGCTGAACTACCACTGAAAGGGAAATATTGTACTCTTTACCTCACTGCATTGATCTTAAAGCTTTAGCTACGAGTTAGTTACAATACAAAATCTGATAAACAAAATAATAAAAAGAAAGAATACCAAGATGACGTAATCTAGTCCTACGCTGTACATGTCATTTGAGTAAAGGTACTATTAGTAAAATGTACTTAAAGTATAGAAAGTAAAAGCACTCGTAACGCAGATTGTCCCCAGTCAGAGCTGTATTATTATATGTATCGGGTGTAGAAGTAACTAATTACAGCTATTCGAATTACTGTAATGAAGTAATTACTAGTACTTTTAGTTTTCAAGTCTCTAATTTTACTTTCACATAAGAAACCCTTTTGATTGACTGAAAGTTGTTTTACTTAGAGTTGAAAAATATTTCAGGATTGTGACTGTACTCGTACTTGAGTATAGAATTGTAATAGACAGCTCTTCTCACCAGTGTAAATCATATTATTGCACTTATTATTACTTACTGATGCTTTAACCTGTGAGCAGCATTTTCATGTTGTACCTGGTGAAGGGAGAGAAAGTTTGCAGTAGCTTCTTCGTGAAGTTACTATTGATACTAGTCAATCAAACAAATTTGATCAAGTGCTAAAAAAGACATAAAGGTGACAAGAGAATCTTGTCTGTCCTGCTGCCCAACACGCTGATATTAACGGTCGTCTCTTATTACTTTATGTCCAGTGATCCCCAAGGTGACCAAGCACCTCCTGTCGAACCCCGTGTTCACCTGCATCATCCTGGCGGCCTGCATGGAGATCGCAGTCGTGGCTGGCTTCGCAGCCTTTCTGGGGAAATACCTCGAGCAACAGTTCAACCTCACCACCACTTCGGCGAACCAGCTGCTAGGTTTGTCTCCACAGCAAGTCTTGCACATGCGCACACATGCACGGTCGCACATTTGTATACCGGTATAATAAACATTATTGGTACAAATCTATCTTCAAGGTATGACCGCCATTCCATGTGCGTGTCTGGGGATCTTCATGGGCGGTCTGCTGGTGAAGAAGCTGAACCTGTCGGCGCTGGGAGCCATCCGCATGGCCATGCTGGTCAACCTGATCTCCACCGCCTGCTACGTCTCCTTCCTGTTCCTGGGCTGTGACACGGGCCCGGTCGCAGGAGTGACAGTCAGTTATGACAACAGGTAAGAGATCCTGAAAGTATGGCTGCCATTTGTTTGAAGAAATCATATTACGTAGACTTAATCACACCACAAATGTTAGTTTTTAGTTTTTTCTTTTAATTTAGTGAATATGTTTGACTTACTTTGAGCTCTTGAACATTAAACAAGGAAAGAAAATCCTCTTTACATACAATATTTACAGATGACAGGCGCTCATAATTAGACATTTCTTTGTTTACAAGCAAAAAGATTTGGGAATAACTGGGTTAAAAAACAGTGTATTCTGATATTTAAGTATATATGGCAGTAGTGAAAGTGACTTTACAACACCTTGAGGTGCGTGCAACATGGTCACGCTGTATGCAAGTTATCTGGTTTAACTTCCTGGATAAACTGGTCCTATGACACGCTCAACATAACTGAACTTTTTCCAGTTTAGCAAAGAGTCACACTCAACTTCAGCAGATCAGGAACTGAGTATTTTGTTGGAGATGAGATTGAAATACCTTACCTAGACATAATGCCATATTGTATACAATAAACAATGACAAAAAGCTAATGCATAAATATATTACTGTATGCTTCTAGATGTGAGAGAGCGAGTGACCGTGGGCTGTTTTTAAACATTTATATCCAATCACAAGGCCCCAGTACTTCTAATAAATAAATATGAGCTGTGAAAAGCTGCTGCCAGGCCAGAGGACTTTATTGGAGGTGAACCGCAGAGGGCTTCATGTGTAAATGAAAATTCTTATCACTGCTGCTCATTGGTGCACAGTGGGCTTACTTTTTATTCAAACTACTTTGTGTCGTTTTTACGGAGTCCATAAAAATAATTCTCTATTCAGAATGTGACCTTGTGTTGCTCGGAGCTGCACAGACTGAATACGAATACAGCCGACCGAAACTGGTCTCCGGCCCTGTGACCGTGTTTCAGAGCAAAGTTATTATTCAGCAAGACTTTTCTGTCACTCTTCTATTGATTAACCTGTCAACTGTATCTACTGACCACCTGTAATGGCTGTTTTACTCAAAGAATGAGGCATGCATTCATTTATTGTTTGATTAGGCTTGATGAATGACAGTATACAGGCAATGCAATACCTTCGTTTTGACACTGATAACAAAAAGCTTTTGAGAACTATGAACATGTGTGAGCCAAGCTTTTCAAATCAATGAAATGTTCCCGCAAACAAAAACTCACAAAACATCGACTCCAAATGGAAAAAAAACTTTAGATATGACACAATTTGGATTCAAATAGTAAATGTCTGACCTAGAACGAGGGCACCCATTAAAAATGTGTGATAAAGCTGAAGGCATTGTTTGAAAACACCTCCTGAAGCCTGAGGGTTTTTCTGAAAAACATGACAGGATTGTCAATGCCGACTAAAACCTTGTATTTCTCAGCCTCTGTAGCAGATAGGCACTTGTAATAAAAAACATTTAAAAGGAAACAGCTACAGCTACCTAAATGTAAGGGTTTTTTTTTGGTCTCTTGTTCCTCTGTGATTGCAGACTGAACGTCTTTTTTAGGATTTGGACTGTTTGTTGAATGAAAAAAGGCATTTTGGAACCTGTGATGCGCATTCTTCAGTTTAATAGATCAAATGCTTAATCCGTTAATTAAGAAAAGAGATTAGAAGATTAGACGAGACTGATTAATAATTAAAAATGTTGCAGCCCTAATCACAGCTACTCTCAACACAACACAATATCAAAACACCAGAGGCCACAGATGTAGGAGGAAGGGAGAGGAGAAAGTGAATTAAGGCCGGGAGGATAATTGATCCTTCTCACAGTCAATATCTTAAAAAGCTCACTCGTGTACACAATACAAGTTACTGTTGTTTACAAGGGAATCCATTTGATGTGTAACACGGACATGCCAGGGCCATTGTTGTAGTCGGATGTTTCCGTGGATCCAGTCGAATAATGTGCATTTTCATCCTGGCATGATATTTTCTCCAGCAGTTTAGCTCAACATGTGTCCGAGGTGTCTTGACTTGACTCGACTGGTTTGGAAACTTTGTACAACAGAACAAATTTTACTTTTTGGAGGTCCTGCAGAAGTGCTGACTCCTCTTTGAGTTGTTGCCCTGAACCCAGCTCGCTCCAGAGCAGGTTTAGAGAAGTTTCCATGGAGATTCTAAAATTAGACCAGCGTGCCTGTAGTTTTAGCGATTAAGGCCTGAGAGGGCTCCTTTGATTTTGTTTATGTTTCACTCAGGTATAGTCGGTACTTACAGTGGGTAAGGATGCTCAGCTCTCTCTCTCTCTCTCTCTCTCTCTCTCTCTCTCTCTCTCTCTCTCACATAGGCTTTCACTCTCCACATAAATAATTTTTGCCCGGCCTGCTAATAATTTTCAAGCTCCATATCTGGAACTGCAGAGTGGCCTGTGGGATTTGTTCTTGCTGATTTGCTTGGTTTTGTTTAGGTTTTTTTTTTAGGGTTATTATTTGTGTGTTCGTAGCTGGTGTAGAATCTCCTTGTGTCATCTGGAGAGTTAAAGAACTGCTGAATTGGAAAAGTACAGCTGGTGTCAAGGTCTGGAAGAAGGAGAAAATGAGAAAAAAATGTGTGTGTTTTTGTAGGTGTGCGCTGAGCGGCGCAAAGAGAAAGTATGGCAAAGAGACAAAAAAGAGCAAGGGGAGGGCAAGATGAGGTGAGAGGCAGATAGGGGAGAAACAAACAAGAAGAGCAAGAGCGTCTAAAAGGTGATGTTTCACATGATAGCATGTTCTGCAAAGCTGCTGCTGCACGGCGGCATCAGCAAATCTCTCCCACTTTCAACTTTTTTTTCTTCCTCTTCTCTCTCTCCTCCAGCCAAGCGGCAGGCAGACAGACAGGCTTTCTGGAAATAAATAAATAGCCTTTCAGCCACCGATGCCTCTAGAGAAACTGAGACGGGCTGCCTTGACTCTACATAAAAACAGCAACAAAATAGAAAGCAAGCACAAACTCTGTTGCTGAGGCTAGATTCAACTGTGGTAGGAAATGTAAGGAGGCACAATGTCTGAAAACTATTTTAAAACCAAAACGCCATAAGATGAAGCCAGGAGGCTAAATAACACTGAACATACCTGAATTATACCTTTTCTGGCTTTTACTGCTCTTCTTTAAGTTAATGCTCTGGGATGAGTTGTCTGCTGGTGCGCTGATCATCACTTTTAAGCCCAGAGTGCATCATTATTTTCTTGTTGGCTCTCCACCAAAACCTTTAGATGAAATAAATTTAATAAAAATCCATACAATCATAACTTATTTAACCACAAATACTGTTTCTTTTCAGATTTTGGAAGACAGAATCTTAAGTTCCAGGTGTAATATAAAGGTTTTTAGTGAGTTAAGGAGATGTAATTTTGTTAGAGCTGAAGCCTTGAAA
Source organism: Spondyliosoma cantharus (assembly GCA_900302685.1). NCBI lineage: Eukaryota > Metazoa > Chordata > Actinopteri > Spariformes > Sparidae > Spondyliosoma > Spondyliosoma cantharus. Next base: position 30,458 of record OMLP01013461.1, read on the forward strand.
CTATCTTGTACTACGCTCCACTTGACAGCTGCTTTGTATGCTTTTGTAGGTTTATATAGTCATTTTCTCAGGAAGCATAATGTTACAGCTACAATAACAGACTGTTACCTTTGCCAGTTAAGTTGGACTGTAAAGGTTAAACAAAAGATTGTGCTTGAAGAGAGGCTTCCAAAATCTCAGTGCCTGGAGAGGTAAATGTTGACTCACTGGTATTGATCAGCAACCCTCCAAACCCCACACTGATATATTACTGTCACTTTGTGGTAATGTTGTAAAGAACAAATATATTTGCAGTGAATCCTGTTTGCCCGCGAGATGACTCACTGGTTTTATAGCTTCCTTACAGTCAGAATATTTTGAGCTATGTGGAAACAAAATGCCTTTGTCCTTACTTTTCCTTACTTACTCTGGTGCATTTAAAGTCATAAACTCGGTTTCACCAGCAGTGAAAATGTGAGTCTGTTTCACTCATACTATCCTATTAACATTTAATTCTCATTTAGTATTAAAACTCAATTACAATTGCTCAAAAAAAGCTCAAAAGTCCAATTTCAAGGCGTACTTCATTACATTGTACCTATTCTGTTGTCCTCCACATTCTCTAGAGTTGTTTTTTTTTTTTTGCAGCTTTTATATTCAACACTAGACCGCTTCATCAGGAGTGTGACGTGGCTGTAGTAACAGCCGTTTTACAGCGCAGCAGATTTAGCTGATGTGCGTGGCACACCAAGTTACCATGCAGTACAGCGTGTGTGTGTGTGTGTACGTGTGTGTGTGTGTGTGTGTGTGCGAGTGTGTGTGTATGTGTGTGTGTGTGTATGTGTGTGTGTCGTGTGTGTGTGTGTGTGTGTGTGTGTGTGTGTGTGTGTGTGTGTGTGTGTGTGTGTGTGTGTGTGTGTGTGTGTGTGTGTGTGTGTGTGTGTGTGTGTGTGTGTGTGTGTGTGTGTGTGTGTGTGTGTACGTGTACATGTGCGTGTGCGTGTGCGTGTGTGTGTGTGTGTGTAGTAGACGGGGTGAGAAGCGTGTAATAGGCTCACCTGTCCCTGGCTGCAGACTGATGGGCAGGTGGAGAGAATGGAAACCAGATGGAAAGACGGAGCGATGGAGGAAGGGGAGAAACGAATGCACAGGGCAGATAAGACTGCACTAGACTATGCCTATGGGGTGCATAGATTTTGAATTTCCACATTCTGTTTGTTTGCCTGATGTTGTTTTGCCTGAACACCATTACAGGATCAAATAAATAGGTGGGATAGAGGAAACAGAAGGAGGGAAATAATTGAAGAAATATTGCTGGGAGGATGAATAGCCTGGAAAAGCAGCGTAGTAGAAACATTAACTCTTGTGATATTTCCCAACATAACTGTGTCTAAAACACAAACAACTTTGAATTGCTAAATCTCTTTACAGTATGATGCCATTTTCATTATACTTAACATGCTGACAAAAGCTGTGAACATTTTCAACAAGATTTATTCAATTTTAAAACCCCCTGAGGGTTTCTGAGATTGAGCAGGATATTATCCCTTTCAAGAACACAAAGTCAAATCTTTTTGCCAAATAAGGTTTATCACTGAATAATTTTTAGAATAGAAAGTAGAAATGATGGGGAGGACATGACAGCTGCTATC